>CAVNYN010289516.1:0-43597 GCA_963692815.1 Nyctanthes arbor-tristis | reverse complement strand
CACTCACCCCCCCCCCCCCCACCCAACAAAAAAAAAAAAAAATTATTTCTTTTTGACATTATATCCAATGTTCTAAAAAGTGTAATGCATGCAAAAGCGTATAAGTCAAGCCTTGAACCTTAGGCACGCTTAAGTGCACCAAGATGTGATAGCGCAATAAATGCGTGATAAAGCGCAAGTGTGGCGAAACGTCGAGTATAAGCCTCACCTAGGCAAGCCATTAAGTTTTAAAATGCCTAAAAATGTGTAAAAGCACTGTTTATATAGATATTGAAATCATCTTCTGTGAATCCACCTCTCCAGCACCATATGCAACAGGATATCATCATTCACCATTTTTCTTATTTAATAATATATTATGCTTGTTCGACACAGCATAAATTATGTCCCAGCTAGTAGGTTGCCTCTTAATGATGTAGAGCAAACTTGCTTCTAACGAAGTGGGATTTAACCATAGTACTTCACAAAATAGATTGTTTCCTAATGACTGTTGATTGATTTATATGCTATTTTCACGTAATCTTGATGTTTTAGGATAATCAATGATATTTTATCCATTCAGTAACTCTATCATATAAAGCAAAGAAACAAGAGAGGAAATAGAATATGTTGGATGTTGGCAACCCAATTTGTAACTCTGAAACTTCTTACTTAACATTCTTAATGCCTGTATTATATCCTTCTGTAGTGATAAGAGCTCCTGCTATGGATGTGCTGAAGGTCCCGTTAGTTAACCCTCCTCAAACAGCAGATGGTGTCTCTGTGTGGGAGTGGAGTGGTTCTGCACTGGATGAAGGAGAAAACGCATCAAAATGGTTCTCAAATTATCTTGGGAAACCCAGCCAGCTAGTGCGTTTTAATGAAGGTAGAGCTCTCAGTCCTTACTGCATAAGAATCTTGTCTATGTGGCTGCCTATTTGTAGTCAATTATCGTCAAGTTCAATTTATAATTTTTATCTATGTTGACCTCAAAATCTTGCTAATCTCTTCATCAACAGAAGTGCTTGACAGAAAAACCAGTTAGTAAGTCCGGCCACCCCCAAGAAGGGGGTGACTTTCTACTTCAAAAATCAAGTTAAAAGAGTAAATAAACAATGAGACGAAGATATCTGAATATTAATTCCATATTTCTTAAAAAAATAGGTGTGAACAACGTATATTTGAAGTGCTGGGAGTGAACGTATCACATAAAATGCCTTGTCATTGTAACATGTTGCATCACTATCACACCAAGAGTAATGCGTATTAATCTTTTATTCTGTGCTTTGTTAGAACTGCTTCTTTGTCAGTTAGAAGGTCTAGATTAAGGACTGCTTTTGGTCAGCTCTCTGTAGGCTCATGGCAGCCTAGATGAAGGACTGCTGTTCAGTTAACTGTCTTTAGGCTCATGGCTCGTCATGTGTAGGCCATGTGAAATAGTGGTCTAATATTCTAATTCTAAATGTTGGATTCAGATGTGTCATCTTAAGATTTGTAGCTACCAGTTTGAGTAAGTTATGACTGTTCAAAAAACATATATAATTGGCCTTTTATTCCATCATGCAGCATCTGAGGTTAGGGCTGTGGACCCTGAATATGCCCGTGGTTACAAAGTTACATTTTCAGATGGGTATCCCTTCCTCTTGCTGTCTCAGGTTAGTCAAGTAAACAGTAAAAGAGTTCTCATGAGACACATGCTAGATAACATATATAAAATGGAGTGATTTTTCATTTATTCTGGCTTGGAAAGTACTATGTTCCCGATGAAAATCTCCTACTCTGTTGTACATATTTCTTGAAACATTGCATATCAAATTATAACTCTTTACACAAATAACACGGGCCATGATGCACTAACTTCAGAAATGTGTATCTTGCAGGAATCATTGGATGCATTAAATGCTCTTCTCAAGAAACCTATATCTGTCAATCGGTTTAGGCCCAAGTAACTATTTGACCTTATTCCATATTGTTATTGGGAATCAGCTTAAGAATTGCATGCATATGTAATTGTTCAGATAAGATACTATTGCTTTCCTGAGCACATTAGCCCCTTTTAATGTTAGCAAATACATGCTATTTCAAAATTAAATTTGATCAGAATAATCACATCCACATATCTTGTCAGGGTCACATGTACCACCTTCACAAAGTCCACCTCTATTATCAAATAGAAATAGAATGCTAACAGGATACTACTGATGAGACCTGAAATTTGGTTCTTATAGACTATGGCAAAGGAGTAAGGTATCGGTGCTGGTGCTGGTGCATGAATGCATTGTTTTCCCAAGTTTTTGAGTATCCAAATTTGAGGATTAGATGATTCTGCTTTATTTTATGTGATTAAAGGTTTTTTCGTCTAACATTGTGTGATGTAGACACTTAGATATACATTTTTTTTTCTTTTTTCTTCCTAAAACAAAAATTAAGGCAAATTATTCAAACACATAGCCCACTCCTTCTTTTCAAATGGTAGGGTTCATCATGTGTACTTCAATATATTTTGCTGGAATCCCACTTGAAAAGTCTCTTTGAGAACATGTTAAGTTAAAAAAATTCACTCTCTGACTGCAGTATCCTTGTCAAAGGATGCGAACCATATGCTGAGGATTTGTGGATGGAGATCAAGATAAATAATTTGACATTCCATGGCGTCAAATTATGTTCTCGTTGTAAGGTAAAAAAGCTTGTTCTCTTGGCACCTCTCGTGGTTCAGAGAGTTAATGTCTTCTTTCCTAGAGAATTCCCCAAAGCCCATGATATTTACATATTCATTTATCCGCATATATTTTGTCATTTACTGGTATAATCAATTACATGTTAGCTGTTTCCATAAGAATGTCAAGGAAATATTTGATAGAAGATGCAGCTTTTAGCTAGCACTGATGGCACATTTGTTTACAAGAAAAATGAAGTTGAATCGTGTCTATTGCAGTGCTCAATGTTGTTTAATACTACATGCAAAACACGCTCTAGATGTATGGAATTGTTATTACTGTAGAATTCTTCATTCTACAAGAGTTGGCAAATAAATAGTAAAAGACACGACAAAATTAAGCATACGGGGGGAATCAAACATGGGACATCTAAGGCCCAGGGCCTCAACCTTAGCCCCTAACCAAACAGGCTAAAGCCTCATTGGCCTGATTGATTCTACTGGCCTGATTGATTCTACTAATACGAAGCATTATGCTGATAAAAGTTATAGTGAAAGCATTCTGCATATTCTGCAACTATTGCATCCACAAATCAGAATTTCTTTGCCATCTCCAAGTGAGAAATACAAGCCACCAAGACTTTCCTTACTTCATTATTGTGTGAGCCATTATGGTCAAATGAAATTTTCTAGCACCCATATAAGTCACGTTTATAGCACCCAATGTTCCATGTATACATGCAGCCACGTGGATACATGCATATATGTAGCCACATGGGACATTAGGTGTCATAACCGCACTCACATGGGTGTTAGAAAATTATTGTATTGTCAAATTAAATATGTACATAGGAAAAACCAGGGGATCTAGAATATGAATTTGTAGTAAAAGTTTTGTCTCTGAAATTCCTGCTTTTTTGCACTTCTTTGTTGGTGATGTAATAGAATGTCTTCCTATTGAAATATCTTCGTTCTAGGTACCCACAATTGACCAAGAAACTGCGGTGGTCGGTTCTGAGCCTACAGAGACTCTTAAGAACTTCCGTTCTGACCAAGTCTTACGTCCAAACAAGAAACAGCAGGGACGGGTAAATTCAGTTCTCAAAGCTAGCAATCTCTCCGTCCCCACCCCCATCCTCTTCTTTTCCTCGGCGGAAAATCATTATTCTGTAAACTTGAAAACTTAACTTATACAGGTATATTTTGGACAAAACATGGTCTGTACTGAGTCCCTTGCTCAAGGAAAGAGGAAGAGCATCAAAGTAGGAGATCTCATTTGCGTGTCCAAAGTGTCAACTTCGCCTGCAGATGCACCAGCTTGAGATTTTTACTGGTGTTTCATGTATGCATGAATAAGTTTGTTGTGAACTTGTAACATTAAAAGTAGCTGTCGTCATGGATCTTTGCCGGTCGTGTTGAACTGTAAACTTGAATAAAAGGGTCCTCAAAAACAGGTATTTATTAATAAGTTCGTAAACATATAATCTGTAGTAAAGTTCACACGCCCGCGAGTTAGCTAGATAGCTAGATTTCTTTTTTGGCCGAATTGTTTATGCAAACAGGGTAGCTAATGAATCTCTGGACCATTTGTGTACATATCAAGCTTCAAGCCTTTGGTGAAAGAACAAAATCAGCATCCTCCAATGGAGGGCATTGAACGTTACATTTTGTAATAGAAGCATTGAAATTAAATGGTTCTACGAACATCTGTAGCATCCAATTGCCAAGTTTTCAGGCAATTTTAAAGTTCTCTCAGCAGCATCTTCGAACCAATCCATCCTCGTTCTAGAATCAAGTTTTGTAATTTTATAATCTTAAAATTTTAATTGTCCCGACCATATTAGTTAAACCTCCAGATTTGTGGACTGATACTAGAAGATTACAATTGCGGTAGACATTGTGAGCTTTTAAGTTTTCAAGTGACTGTTGGGACTGTTACATGCACCATGCCTAGACAATAACATCTTATGAAATATAAAGTGCCTAGAAGAGGAAAAATTTTCTGGTACTCCACGAGTACAGAAGATTCATACCTCTAATTATACAAAATATGAAGTGTCTAGATAAGGAAAAAATTTATAGTACTCTATGAGTACTGAAGACTCGTACCTTAAAGAACTCACAAGTATATTCAAGTATTCAACTATTGGCAAACTTCAACAAGCATAAAAAGAGCAATATTTGGCTGAATGGAAAACCAATTTTGGTGTGACGTAGTAATAAATCTTAATATAGTGTTATTTCTAACAACAAAATTGAAAATAAAAACCGTATGTCAGTTCACGGTCTATGGGTAGAGAAATACATGTATTAATTAAAGATCAAACTTCACAACAAATAAAAAAAATAAAACTTGAGCCTGTCGACTCTATGAAGTTGCACCAAGAATTAATATAGCTTCGACATATAAAAGCATCTAGACTTCTAAGACAAATATGTTCCAAGTTTTTTGACATTAGAATAAAGCAACACACCCTGCTCTGCTATATCTCACTTCTCATTTGTCCACAATCACCTTACGGCGGAGAATGAGGGGAGAAGGAATACAATACATCAAGACAGGGCAAAGAATACACCTCCTATCTTATACATGAAGGCAGAAAGCTTTCGCTTTTATCTAAGGCAGAAAGAAGAATGAACTTCTTCTCAACTATACTTAATTTACTATCAAAACTGAGGTTAGACATGATCTACCCTGTAAGAGTTCAACGTCTCCACATTTATCGAGTTCAAAACAAAGAACAGAAGTATTCGCCCAATTCCGATCCCAAAACAAGACATCATTCTCCTTCAACTATACTAGGGGCTTGCGCAATTGAGAAGGCCTATATACTGAGTATGAATCCAGCAGCCTGCATATTTATTTGAATTCCAGCATAAATATATAAAAAGCACTGCTTCCTTAGCTACACTTCTAAGGCCGTTTTCCCCATTTTCCCTGACAGCGGACTGTTCTCTTTCATCTCTACTTCCTGAGTCTCCAAGGTCCCATTTGCAGTGTTGTCCAATCTACTATCCGGTGAGCTCTCCAATACTTCTTCCTTGGGATCTTCACCATGGACCATGGTTGGCTCCTCCTCATTACCTTCTGTAATCACCTGAAGAAGTTCCAATGGGGTAGCTGCTGGGTCCAGCTCTAGGCAGCCTTTGGGAGCATTTTCAGCTTCATCACCGTGAAGCAAGTATTTCGGGACCCTGTGAGAAAACCGAAACATCTCTTCTCTTGGTATTGTCATGATCTTTTTTGAATCCAGATTTGGACGAAACACAGTCTTGAATCCAACCACCTTAACAAGAGGAGCGACAGACACGCCTTGCCCCTCACTGTAGTCTTCAAGTACCATCACCATGTCGTATTTGTGTATGACTTCATCAGGGGTCTTCCCATTCCAATCAGTTGACCAGTTTCTGTAAAGGGCCCAAACATCATCCTTTGAGGGCAATATTTGAATTGTCCCACGTGGGCCTTTTGACCAATTAACCCTCTGTGAGAAAGAATTGATGGATTTGCAGATTTCATATTTGCCGACTTTGAATTCACCACATGTTTTGTAGAAACCTGAACCTACCCAGTCTAGAGGGCCAAATTCTGTGCTAGTTCTTGAGTTAAGCCAGCTGATCTTGACCTTAAATGGATTCCTTGAGATCACCTTGTTAATCAGAGCATAGAAACGTGGCATACCGTCGTCATCATCGTAACCCGCCCAAACCTCATTATCTCCGAAAGAACTTTCAGTTCTGTCCTGGTCAAAATCATGGAAGTCAGGATCCGGAACATTCATTGATGTTACCACGGTCTCCTCTTTATCTACAGCATCAGTAGAGGGGCTAACAGGAATCTTGGTGGCTTGATCTGCTACCATGGTAGCAGGCAATCCACCATTCCCATTCTGAACATGCCCACTGGTGCTCCTATTTGTGCTTCTCTTGCCCTCTTTTGCTTTCACTTTATTTGCAGCCTTTCTTGCAGTGCCCACTCTCCACTTGCTCAGCTTCATCAGAATCTCCTTTCGTGATTTCTCCATTAACATGTTGCGGATTTCCAATGGGTTTAGATCTCTGGTACCATTGGGCTTATTAAAAGTGCCAGAAAAACCATGGATCCTTGATCCTGATGCACCTGCAACTCCAAACCCTCCACTTCCCATGGCCATGTTATGTGTGGGCTTTACCCCAAAATAGTCTTCGAGTTTTTGCTTTTTCATCTCTCCTTCCCATCCAGCAGGGGACTCAGGATGTGCCCTCTTCATTCTCTCCTGTGCCTGATGAACAACATTTGCAGCTTTTGCCACTGTAGCAGGATCCGTCTGAGAAAGTGAATCATGTTGATACCCTCTATAACCATACATATTTGAACCTGATTGTCCTGGTCCTGATTTTTGAGCAGCTGCGGCATTTCTTCCTGGATCAACTACGTTTCTAGCATGGGCACGGTTACTTGGATTCTGACTCTGTTGGCGAGAAGCAGCACTGGGTGGTCTTGAAAAGTTGAATGGTGGAGCTGTCTCAGAAGCCATAAAGGCCTCTTGGCAATTGGGACACAGAAGGGTATGGTTAAGATATATCTTAAGATACTCATAATGCATCTTGCACCGATGACAAATGGTCCAGAAAGTATCAGTTCTTTGGAACGTTGGAGTAGGAACTGATGCAGGTGGCACCCTTGCCCTATTGTTCTGAGTCTTTGGAACTGATGTTGGCCTACTTCCCATATTGTGATATCCATTTGCTCTGGACGGTGTAGATGGACCAGCAGCATGCATTTGAACCTTCTGGTGGAATCCTCTAGAACCCCTCCTTTGGTTATACGCTAATCTCTTAGCCTTATCAGATAACAAGCTCCAGGCCTCTGAAAGAAGTTTAAAAGCACCATCAGCACCAACAGATTTATTTTTATCCGGGTGAAGTGTAAGAGCCAACTTTCTGTACTGTTTCCTTATGGTCTCCTCATCTGCTGAGGGGTTAACACCAAGCACACTGTACCAATCTACTTCTCCACTTATTTTATTCTCCGCAGCAATATACACATCAAGTGTTGTCAACATTCGGGAAATTCCCTCAAGTTCTGGATACAAGTTTTGGGCTTTCAAGGCTATCTTTTTCGCACCAGCGAAATCCTTCTTCTCTATCTTGCTCTCAGCAATTGTCTTTGCCCGGAGGGCCTCGTCTCTATTGCACTCCATACTTTCACGACAACACAGGTCCTCCAAGTTCACCACTTTCAAGTGATCACTCTTAATATGGCATGTTAACTGTTGAAATAACCAAAAACCAATGAGAATATGAGTGCATATCAAGCCTGTACAAACCTTTAAACAATTAAATACTTTGATTTCAAACCAGTTCAGAGGTAAAGATAAAATTAAGTGACCTTAGATATTAGAAATGTTAAGTTAAAATAAAATGCAATAAACTGAAGCTTGTCCATAATGTTACTGGTGTATGTTAATGCAGCAATAAAAAAGAACTTGAATTAAGTTATATATGCCCATCAAGGTGATTGGAGCAGTCTATCGAAACTGAAGAAAGGATTTTGCAATAGTTTCATCACATAAATAATCTTCAGATGCATATAATTCTAGTTTAGTTTTGAATAGCCAGACACTTTGATATCCACAAGAAGTAACAAAATAGAGATAATAAAATAAAATTATAAAAAGATATATCAACCCAACATCACTTGAATAAATTGCAGACAACACGATAAATCAACTCAAACAGTAAATTGCAGACAACACAACAAATCCACAGGAAAAGTAGTCAAGCTGCATAAAACAGATTATATCATTCCTATTCAAACTATCAATCTCTATGCTGGATACAATTAATTTAGCAGCTCCGACAGTAAAGTGGGAAGCAGGTAACATGGGAACCAGATTCACCGTTAAAAACATAAAAGACAAATGGAGCCAACAGCACATGAAGTTATCCTAAAAAACATGACAATCCACATCGCACTAATGAAGCTGCAAAAAGCATATTAATCTGCATTCCAAATGCTATGAAATCAATTTAACAGTTCCCACTGTAAAGTAGAGTCCTTAAGATGACAACAGAGGAAAAAGATAAAAATAATCAACAACTCGTTCAAGTTGCAGCAAATGCACCAATAAACCCAAACAGTAATGAAGTCGGAAAAGAAAACACAGCCACACACATTATACCATCCTAATCCTAACATCAATCTCAACGCTTGCAATGAACTCAAATTAACAGCTCCAATTGTAAAGTGGATCCAAATTCACCACAGCCATTAAAAATTACCAACACATGTCTACAATTAACAAATTCAAAATCAAACTCAAACATTAGAACATTGAAATTCCCAATAGATCCGAGGAAATGAGCCATCAAAACAATGAAAAGAAAAAAACAACAAAACTTAACTTCAATTTTCAAAATTTTATATTCAGCACCAAATTCTGAAACCCTAGATTTAGAACCAAATTCCTAAATCTAAATATTTGTATATACTGAGAATGTAAACAATAATACAAAAAATTACCCATAAAAATGAGAATTTGAACCGCCTGGAGATGAATTTGCTGGTTTTTATTCCCACCAAATTGAAATTTGAGAGAAATTCCGAAGAGAGCTTCTAATTTTTTGGTCAAAACCCAAGAGCAAAAAATCTTAAAAATTACTAAAAATTTTCTATAATTATAAAAGACAGATAGGAATGGGCTTGCTTTTATTTACAACAACTTTTGGAGGTTAACCCTAACTAGGGTTCATCTTAACCATGGTTGATTCACTCCTAGAGCTTGACTAGGGTTACTTTTTGTGTGTGTGTATATATATATATATATATATATCTTTATATATTTTACTTCATCGAGCAAAGTACTCTTGAACTATTTATTTTTGAGTTCCTGTTTGATCATCTTTATCAAAACACATTATAATCTTACATACTACTAACTTGACTACCGATTTGACGACTACTCATTTATAACCACAAATTTCAAACTTCTATTAAATATACTCCACTCATTTCACTTCTTTATAATTTCTCTTTATAAATCAACTACCATAAATTGAATCAAGCATACACAGTCGAGTATATTCAGTAAATAACGACGGGTTTTAACCCATGCATTGATAACTACTTGGCTAAGAGCATACGTAGAATGTATCAAGAGTTTGTCACGTAAGTTAAAACATAAGATATCTTGTAATATGATAGACAGTAATTGTAATTACATGGTAATAATTATTGATGACACACAGGTATAAAGAACTTCCAAATGTTAAAAACATATGAGCATAACAAATCATCGTAAGTCTCTTTAGGTTTTTTCCCTCTCCAATTAAATATATGCATTAAAGATGAAATTAATGTAAACCATATATTCATTGTATACAATATTTGAATTCCACGGTTAGTTGGCTAAGAGTATGTGTATGTGTGTGTATTAAGAAGATTGTCACATAAGTTAGAAAAAAGGTTTTGTTTTATATAATGGACACCAAGGCCAGTTTACATGACAATAGTGAATGTTGATATAGGTAGGAAAACATATCAATATAATAAACTGGCCTACACTAAATATACAAATATAACATAGACTATAAATATGCTTTGATTGAGAAAAATTTTTTCTCCATATTTGTACGAACAAAAATTGAAAGAAAGGGAACTAAAAAGTGACACAATACCCCCCTTACTTCACAGCCGATTATCCCACTTATAAATATTTGATTTGGATGTGATCCTAAAATCTCGTCATCATATATGTTGTTGATGAAGATAACCAATCAGACGTGAAGTTATTATATCAATTAAAGGACGTATGCATGTTTTTTCCATGCATAAATACACGTGCTTGATTTATGTAATATATTCTTAATTCTACATATAATAAGCAAGTCTACTATATTAATTAATAAGAGAAACGAGAATATAAGCAAGTCCACTATTTCAGTTATGATGGATGATAGATTTAATCAAATCCCTTTCTCCTTCCTCTCCGATAATTTAGGCTAGACACCCACAGCTTATGGATAGTTTTTCCGCAAGTTATTAGTGTCATAATTATATATACAATCCATATCCTTTGTGGACTCTGTCAAGTTGCTTTAGCCTTATTGTAAACTTGCATGGAGAAGTGAAATTATAAACCCCCAAAAACCCATCTTTTAAAACAATACATTCTTGAAGAGCAATTACATTCTTGAGTAAGAGAGTCGTCTTCCAGTAAAACTCAAATTGGAGAACATCATCGACTCCAGTCTAGACAAATTAGAGTGTACAATTTCAAGTTTTCAACGTATTTCTTACAGATGATGAGAGATCTAGGCAATGGCTCTGTCCCTTTCCTAACTATAGATGGACTTCTGTCTTTTTCTTCTCATCACAAGGTAGGCATGCATTATACTCTTGTTGAAGAAATCAAGCGTTCACCGTATACAGAACAGAAATTGAATTTCCTCTCGTCACACTCTCAGGATAAACATTCACTGTAGTATACAGACCACATTTCTGCAAATCCGACTTCATGGTGCACTGTTACGTATTTATATCGTCAAACATTGTCGAGAATAAATGAATTGATAGAAGTACCGAATCAAGAAGCCAACCACAATTTAATAATAAATTAGTCCTACATGTTAGTTCTTATTTGACCAACATTGACTATGTTGCTATGTACAGAAACATTCTGGAGACTTGAGAATAAATCTATTTATTATATCCATCTATGCAAATGTTGGTCCGAGCCCCATCTCTGTGGCGGACGGGCAGATGATGGCTGGTGGAGCATGAAAATTTATGAATATGCAAATCTGGGAAATTAAAGAAGCAGGACAGCCACTTCTTATTAAATTAGACCGCCCATAGATGTCTTTTTATGAGTATGGTACACTGCAATTTAAACATACAAATTACAAGAAACAAACAAATGAATCAACATATCACCATCTCCTCGATGTGATCTTAGGCATAATTGCAGCCGACTAACCGCAAATGCTATGGTGACAAATTCATCAACTTTTTTGGGATTCCTCAGGGTTTTGCTTTTGGGTTTGTGTGGTTTCCTCAGGATTTGCAATGGACGTCTGGTGGCTTTCCTTGGGTTTTGTTTTGGACATTTGATGGGTTTCCTCCATGTTTGCTTCGTGAGTCTGCTGGGTCTCCACAGGGTTTGCTTTGGCAGTTTGAAGCGTTTCCTCAGGGTTTGCTTTGGAAGTTTGCGCGGTTTCCTTGGGTTCTGTTTTGTCATGGTGAAACTTCACGACAATACAGCTGATATTGTCGGCACTACCACGTGTAAAAGCAGTTTCTGTCAACTTCCGAGCTGCTGCCTCGGCTTCGTCTTCTGTTTGTGCAAGTGAGATAGCATCCTGTTAAATAGGTGAACGCTTGCATCAGCTTAAGATACAGATGAACACTACCACCAAAAATAATGTTTCTTGTCCTGTTCGAAAAAGATAGGTTAAGTAATCATGCTACTAATAAGCATCTAGGGTGTTTGATTCTCATTATTGAGAAGAACAGGCAAAAAGAGCTGTGATCTAATGGAGGTTTGAAATGTTTAGTTGTAATTGAAATAGCTGTCAGATCAAGGTTTCCTTATGATTTATGCAATTACTCGCATATATTTTGGCTGAAAATAGCAGACAGATATAAGGAATAACTGTAGCAGCTTATGATCTGATTACCTCGTTTGGTACAACATCCCAAAGTCCATCACTTGCAAGCACAAGCAGTTCTAGGTCTTGATCAATTTCTTGATCCTGTAAAATAATAAGTTTATAAATATATACAATTGACGAACATGCAGCCAACCCAACAAACTCTCTCCAAGCATCACATAAAAGTAGGAGTACCAAAAGAAATGTCATAATAATAAATGAATAAACCTCGTAGAAACTAGAAAGTAACATTTATGGCATCCAAGCAAACGAATTTACAACACAATGCATTCAGCATCAATTATGGGAAAGGAGCTGAATCAAGCTTCTAGGATATCCATATCTATTAATTTCAGTAAATATGTTAAACCATGGGCTTCATTTTTGTCATGGTAAATGCTTCTATGTGCATAATTTATAGGTTCAACATCTTGACCTACCATATTACTTTCAAGAAAATTGATTTCATTTCCATGCCCCAATCTTTCCCATTTCAGGAGCTTCGGAGGGAAAAGGTGGTGGTCCAAAATATTACACGTGTATCAGTTGTCTTCATTCAAGGATTGCATCTCGTCGTGGTCAAGCTTCATTAATATTTCTTCCTTGAAGGACAAATGCAATGAGATGGACAAATTACAACATCAAATGTTTCATTTATTACCAACTGTCATCCCACGTGTGCAAACAACCAAACACCAGATAACCGAAAGTTCAGATAAAACGTTTTTGTCACCATTCACCTCCCGCGCCCAGACAAACAAAAACCAGATGACCGAAAGTTCAGACAAACGTTTTTGTCACTGTGTAAGTGATTGAAGTTTGGCTTGGTCGTATCTAGAATCAAGGAAACCTCTACTGGAAATGCACAAAACAACGTAACAGTAACAAAGCCTAAGTATTTAAACCCCTTAATGAGTACCTGACCTGAATCTCAGGTTCAGCCACAACAAACTGCTTCAGCATACGATTTCCAAAAGCACGAGACATTGCCAAGACACCTCCAACCCTCCAGGTGCCTGATACAAAAGTAATAGGAAAGTCAGACAACTCCCTGGAAGCACACCAGCTATGATTCACCACCATCTCCATATATTGCAGTACATCCTCAAAAGATACTATTTTTCTTAGCTCCTCAACTACTTGACCTCAAGAAACATGTCAAGAGTTTGAATGATCGGTGTCCATTATGAAGAACTTAACCATCAATGTCCAATATCTTAAACTGCAAAAATATTTTGGTAACCATTTGCCGATGAACTTATTCTGCTCCTCACGTGGCAACACAATTAAAATTTTACAGAAGTGCCAAGTCTTTAATTCCTTCTCTACTTGATGTAAAATGGTTTTGAGTGGGAAGAAATGTTTTATAAGTATCTTATTGGAACAAGTATTTGCAGAGAGCTTCGACATATAAATTCCATTTTCACATAGAAAGACCCAGCAGGGACTCAGAGCAAAGCTATATACACTAGATGTGATATGTCCCAGATGGATCACTTTATCGTCAAAAAATATTTTTCCCCTTTTATTTGGAACAATATACAATACGCACACTTTAATGTAAAAGACCGGTCGTACCTGCCCACATTACAACACCCCCAGCATTTTCAATTCTCTTTCGCTCATCACTTCTGTTTGGTTTGTGATCCTCCGAGAGTGCAATTGCTGGCAAACAGAAAATATAAATTGTACTTCATAAGTTACAAATTTAGGAATATATATATATATATGTACACGTGTGTGTGTGTGTATTTGAGTCTCAAATATTCAGCAATGCGCTATCAAACAAGTGATCATAATGATCAACTAACAGTCACAATACATTATTTCGTTGACAGAGATTAGAACCAGTCCAACAGATATCGGGCAACAGATTGCACATGTGGTCTCTCTTTATGACTGCACTCCTGATCTTAATTAATGATGAGCTAAATGCATAACTTTTTAAGGAACTTCCAAATAGATGGATATAATCTGTTAGCTCTCAGATATGACGAGTTTAACTAAGAGAAAATCTATCACTCATTAAAATTTAGGGTCCTTCATCTAATTGCAATTGCTAGTATTAAAAATTGAATTATCATAAGCAAATACTTTTATACTTGGAACAGAAACTTGTTTGAAAACAATCAAACTAAGCCTTGAACTACTGATAGATTCAATCATAAAACAACTTGACTGAACAGCTAATGGATCATATTACTTCAATCCCATTACAGTTAACACAGGACATGGTTTTTTAGTAGCTAAATCGAGAATTATGGAAATTTAATCATTATTAAATACAATTTCAACTGCTTGGCTACTGCATCTTTGGACCAGAAAAAAATCATAATTTCTTCAACTTACATGGGCAAAGTATATTACTTTCAGTGAGAATCCACTAATCAAAGTTAGTAAATCAAGATACACTGTCTCCAAAAATTTCCATTGATCCCATATTACTGCATTCAGATGGTGCCTAAAAATTGTTTGATTTACAATTTCACTGAAAGAATGTTTAGGAGGCGTCTTTCCGTTCCAGTACCTTAGGAGGGTAAAAATAAAGATACAACCTAATAATGATACCATCTAGAGAAAAAAAGGAGGGGGCAACAAAGGAAAGAAAATTACCTTTTCCAGCCTTTGATATTATAGTCCGAGAATCTCCAACATTAGCAACATATAAATGATTGTCAACTAGAACTGCTGTCGAAGTTGTTGAACCATCATCCCTGAAAGTATCTTTCTCAGAGTCCAAAAATTCTCTGTCTGTCTGCTGATATGTTTCACCTGGGGTTTAGAAGTTATTGGGTTCAATTACTAATTACAAGCCATGCATGAGCAGTAAGGTAAGTAATAAATCATTTCTAGCTAAGCCCATGCTATTTCAATATAGAAATTGGTCTAACCAATTTAAGTCGCACATTTCATGGGACCAGAAGTACTACACATCATCCGACAGTCATCTCCACTCATTCTAATTCTATCTAGAGATACAGATAAACGAATAATGGGCAAATTCCTTTAAACATGCAAAGCAAGGACAAATGTTTCACAACACAGAAAACAAGGGACAATCTACGATCTAGGGCCATCTTACTCAGACGCAGGGTGACTGTGAGAACAAGATGGTGGTTCTATGATTTTTCACAAGGTAAATGCGTAGTTCTTGAAACTGTCCCAATCACAGCATGGTAGGCTAATTTGTGCCATTTAAGATATAAGTTTTATTGCATGAAACTAGGAAAGGGTCAATCAGCTCCAAATTTTTTTCATCTATAGAACCCAACTACCCATAATAGATCTAGTGCAGTCTCATCAGACGTGGGGACTGGAGCATACTGAAAAGGTGATTTTATGGCCGTCCCAAAATGGAACTGTGCGTAAAAAGCGATAAAACTGAAATGAGAATAAATTCATTTCAACTCACTTATTGCCAATTTGGTGTTTGTAATAAATTCTGGATGTTTCATGAGATTCTCAAATAGATGTTCCTTCAAAAACTCTGCAGCACGCGAGCCACCATGACCTGTCATAAAAAAGTCACGCTCATCAGGAAAGTAAGATCATCACTTGATTCCTACTAATAATTAAGTCAAATGCATGTGCCAGACAAATTTGATATTTACAATGTTTTTGGCAACCGGTTTATAAACTATAATATGGCATCATTGCATTGGACCCATGTTTTAGAAAATGTTAGAAAACACAGCTGGCCAAATGTACTACTTTCTTTGACCCACAAGCCAGTTTATATACTAATTAGTTTATAAACCGTTTGCCAAACACGCTGTTAATAGAGGAACCCTATATAGCTTGAAATAATGACCATCTGATCCTCCCTACTTATGTAGTTTAAGATTTTCTTTTGCTGGATAAATTTGATCATTTTTTCAGATTTTTCGGCTTAATGAGATAAAACGGCATAGATAGTGCTTTTGAGAAGAAACTGGGAATGTGCTTGACAGATTGACCTATCATGTCATAAATAAAAAAATTACAACTAACCTGTGAGGTAAAATTAGGAATGTTCACTAATTTATTTCCAGAACCAACCAAAGGTAACTGGATTTTCCCTTATGACGCTAGAAAATTTATTCACGCCTTCAAGTTTTACCAAGATCAATAAGATAACAATGTCAAATATCTTCCATGCATGCAATAATTATAGAAGAAGAAATTCTAGACAGCACACACTCACTTTAATTTGGTCACTAAAGAAGATGTCACTTTAGCAGTTAACACAATTTTTTTATTTTATTTTTAAAGATCCAGAACTCAAGATTCAATGTTAAGGGTAATTTGAGAACAGCTAACCGTCAAATATTCCAAAGAGACAGACTGTTCGTCCATCAACCTTTGAAATCCTAATGTCGTAAAAATCCTCCATACTCGCCCTCTTTCCTCGAAAACTAGAATATCCGCAGCTCAATCTTCCATCTTCGCTGGCAAATAGGAAAGCATCCAAGAGTGAGTGCAAATCCAGGAAGGAAAATAAGCACATGATATGCATACATATAAAAAGGAAAGGAGGAGTGATAGAGACTGAACAAGGATATTCTAATAGTTTCCAAGTTTCATTTCATACTTTAGGAAACATAATCAAAGCACTCCCTGTTTGCTAACTAATTCTATTTTGAAATTGAAATAGGTTGTATAAGAATGTCTTGTTGAGATTTGTGCAGTAGAAGTGGGTCCCATGTGATGCGTGGATGTGATTTTTTTTGACTAAATTCAATTTTGAAATAGTAATTGCTTGCTAACAGGAGCTCAGAATATTTTTATGTTAGTTATCTATTTAAATTAGGACTCCTCAAAACCCTGTATGATGAGGGTCTTTGCTTCTGTATTAGGCAGGTTTTTTAATCATAAATTAAAACTGATCTCGTGTAGGTTCTTCTGTTTTCCCCCTTCCCTCATCCTACAGTTCTTGCTTTCATTTGTATTGCATTCAACATCAATAAGCAATTAATATTATAAACATATCCCACCGTTAGAACAAATAGGTACTGGTTACGTTCATATCTTTCAAATATGGCACATGGAATAATCAGCAAGTTAACATGGTACTAGAACCTAGCATGGCATGCACACATTTGAGAGAAAAATTGAGCCAGAAGAAGGGTAGAAAATGAGATGAGATGAGATGAAATGTGATATAATATTCACTTCAATATAGCATGTCCTAGCACTTCCTCTTTCCTTCATCAATTCACAAAAGATGTTTGTCAAAAAAATTTCCGTTGTGGAAGGACAAAAGCTAATCCCGGAAACTCACATAAAATCTACTTCTGGAACACATTACAGGAGTCATGAATGAGGCTATACCCAACAGAAGATGTTCATCTTTTTGACGATCTAATGTTTAGAAGCACTATTGTCATAGAAATGACCCAGAACATCCATGTTGAGCAGTCATCACTAAGGCAAGCTGAAGTTCCACTAAGTCAAACCCTAATAAGAATACTAGGGTTGCGTCGAATAATAAGTATAATAAATGCTACATATATATTTATCTGGTAGGAATGCACAACATTAAGAGAATTTTTATATCTCTATCAGTTCTTAGGATCTTTCTTTCTATAGCCCATAGTAGAGTCCTGCTTCTTGACTTCGTCCCCGCTTTATCCTCATACTTTTCCTCCTAATCCTGAGTACAGCTTACCACATGCCTTCCAGAATGTAACATAATAAAGGCTCATGAAGAATTTTGTTTGAACAGAAGCATGTTTATGAAATCATTGACATTCGAGAATTATTTTCTAGTCTGATATTAAAGATTACTCAAATAAATTTCCTTGCACCTTCCAGGAAACAAATAACAATGCAGACAGAGAAATGAAAAGGAGACAGAACTTTAGATAGAAAGAGGAAGAAGTGGAAGAGAAAATATTGTATGAGATGATCCACACACAGCAAATTTACATATGCTAACTGATTTTGCAATATAACATACTGAAAAATCAAAGCACAATGGGCCTTGAAGAGCTAAGCAACTAGCAACCAATCCCATCTATAATTTATGCCAACTAATCTCAGTCAATACATACAAAAATGGATACCATAGACTGTGTTAGATTTCTATTTCTATTTCAAAATAGAAATGAAACGAATGGTAGAGAAGAGTTGGAAACTGTGAGTCCCATATATGAAAATGATTTGACCAATTTGTGTTTTGAACTTGAACTAAGGTTTTTCCACATAACACTACGGATAATGTAATTGCAAAAATCAATAATAAACTTTAAATTCAATCCAAGATCTGCAAATTTGATCACCTCTTCCATCCTCCGCTAGCAAAGCTTCCATCATCTTCCTTCTCTGGTAAAATATCAACAATAGGTCCTCCCTTAGCAGTTGTCCCAGAATCCACCATCATCTTTCTTGTTATTGTAGATGTGTAACCCCACAAATTAGTTAAGCATTGAGGAGCATTCGAGCCTCTTCGAATAAAGCTTAACCGCCTTAACTCAGTGTATCTCACAATATGACCAGCCCGAATACTCACAGACCTCAAAAGGCTGTTGCATAACATCTAAAGTAACCGTCTTGATCTCACTTTCATATCTAATTAAATGCACCAAGAAAAAAGAAGAGATTAGGATCCTCACGTTAATCATCATGTCTATGCAAATGATGAATATGAAATCCATCTAATAAGCTGATTTAATAATTCTAACAATTAACAACAACACCAAGATGAATATGAAATCCATCTTCCTCTTTTTCTTATTTGAGCATACAAAATACAGTTCAGATAAAGCACCTCTCTTCTGTTTCAGAATTTAATCCAACTATAAAACTAGGAAAATCCTTCTTTACAACTAAATACTATAATACTTTTTGCCCCTGCTTCGTACGATAAGCTGCCACAATTATTAATCCATTAAAAATGAATTGCCAACCTTCATCGTTTATGACATTTCTCTCTAAAATTATTCCTTATTACACGTGAACACATACTAGCTCAGTCCACACTGTCATCTTCTTTTTCATTCATTTAATCAGATATTTATTTTGAAAAAATAAAATAAAAATCTAAACAATCAAACATTTGCATGATTCCAAAACGTTGATTTAACTCATCCAAAATTCATTCCATCTCACCCACTTCATGAATCATAAACCAAAATGAAAAGAGATTGAATCAAGAAAGATAACAAAAAAAAAAAAAAGGACCTTGATCGGCTCTTACATTCAAAGCATCTGATGCATCTCGAAACACAGATCCGCAAGTATTATTAAAATGCATAAATATCCGCACCTTCATCTCAAAAAATCATCCAACGATAATAATAATGATAATCAATAAAAAGTAGAATGAGCATTGAATAATCAGCTGAAAAAGGTAAATCCGATCCGAATCCGACATTCGAATCTGGTAAACTCTGTCATTATTGGAAAAGCAGAAAGAGAAAAAGGAACAAGAAGCTTTTAGAGAATCTGGAACCCTAGGGGGAGAGAGAGAAATCTGAAAGTTTGATGATTGAGAGGAGAGAAGTGGAGTGCAATGAGAGATGTACTTTTGTTGCGAAGTGGCGTAAGGTTAGAGAGAGAAAGTAGGAGGGAGACGCCTGGCTGTTGAAAGTCCAGTCACCGAAGTGAACGTTGCTACGTGGCAATGTTTCTCGTGCATTCATTTTCAATTTTTTTTCCTTTTCTTTTTTTGTTTTTCTTTTTAACAAATCTGATTTACGGGACATAAGTGTAGGTTGACATATGGTATCGTTTATGGATCCTTTTAAAAGAGGTAATAAATTAATTAATAAAATGACGTTATTTGACTATTTATGATTCAATTTTTGATTTATAAAAAGTTTCAAAACACATTGTAGATCAAAAATTTTCAAGAAACCCTTTTTACAGGGAAGAAGTCGATGTGATCCGCATAAAGTCATAATCATAACCGGACCTAAATATAAGCCCAGCAAGCAGCCGCTTAGGGCCCAAAAATTCAAAGGGCCCATTTTGCTTTCTTTTTTTTTTTTACCCCTTTTTTGGATATTCTACCGCCCAAACATGAGATCCGTCAAGATGGACCCAAATTTCAGAAATTAACAAACAAAACCTGAAGGCCCAACTGCCCAAGTAAAATCACGTTTTTGAAGCCAAAAAAATAAAAAACAAACAAACAAACAAAAAATTTCTGCTGAACGAACGAACCACAGCAGCGACTGAAAGTCTTCTGCCTTCACAATCAAACTTCATGGGTCCTGCATCGACAGCCATCTTACGCCGGTCGCCGCCTCGCCGGAGCTAGACACAGACCTCCATCCGCCAATCTCTAGACTCTAGAAGTTAAACTCACAAATTACAATTTGCAAGGTTATGGTTTTTCTAATTAATTACAAGTTGATTATTTGATTGTTAGGGCCCTGATTTTCTTTTATTTTTCTCTTCTAACTAGATTATTAAAGACTAATTATAGAATTATGACTATTGTGCAATTAATTAAATAAAAGATAGTTTATGTATTTATGCATATAAGCAAATGTCGGGTACAGACACTAGTAATGCTTAAAATTTTGATGTCAGTATGTGCAAACAAATAATGTAGTTGTGGATCTTGTGGTCTTTTTTTCAATATTTTTAGCCTTTTAGATGTTTGACATAATGACTTAATAAACACAAACTGACAAAGCGAGAAATGACAATGTTGGAATGATTAAGGCAGTGAATTAGCTTACTTTAACTATAATGAAATTATTACAATATTATATTAGATTATATGTTTAGGCCATTTTTAATATAGAACTATAGGTTATTCATAAATGTAAAATGAATAAATTGTATAAGTGTGGGTTATTCAATTTATGCATTCCTTCTTTTCTTGCTCAATTGATTTTGCAAACTAGTTTATTTTGAATTAGTTTTCCTTAGATGTTTTACTGTTAAGTAGATTTACATTGTATTAGTTTTTTTTTAAATTGCTTTATTAGATTTTAAAAGTAGTGCTCTATTTGTTTTTACAGATATCAAGCATTGTATTTTGCTTGGGATTTTTGGAAAGATTTCATTAGATGCTATTGCTCTAATGGTTGATTTATTAGGTACTTTTTGATTTTTAAAATTTGTTGTCTTGCCAGCATATTCATTTCCAATATTGTTTTTGTCTTGATATTACTTTTACTTAATGCATTGTTGTTGCCTTGCCGGCATATTATTATTTTTTTGGATTTTTGTGAATTCTTTGCCTAATTTTATTTTTGTTCAACATAAATAATTGGTTTGTTTGGACGATAAATATTACTTTTAGTTTTTCGGTATTATTTTAGCTAAGCATTTGAGATAAGTTTGTAAGCGATAGGGTCCTGTTTTTTGAAAGTCGCTTAGGGCCCTGTCGAGTACAGGTCCGGCCCTGGTCATAGTTGAGAGAGAAATTCTCAAATTTGGTTGAACTTATATAATACGTTTTTTGGAAAAAACATGTTTTCAGTTTTGTAAAGTAAAAGTTTTTAAACAAATTGTTGCTGATTGATTTTGAGCCGTCGTATATTCAAGATTAATCTCAGCCATCCATCTTCCATATAAAAAGGATTTTGGCTCTTCAGATTAGGGCAAGTAACGTTCTCACGCCTCTTCTTTGTCTTCTCTACTGTGTATTCCTCTCTAGGTCTTTCACTTGTAATTCTTTGTGAAATGTTGTGAGATATGGTTAGATCTTCATAAGGCTTGTTGGAGCTTTGTTTGGATTGTATAGTAGTAAAGTTTAGAGGATTTGATATCGTGTTTTCATATCACTAGTTAAACTACTACCCGTAGTGTACACAAGATTCAATAATTCAAAATGAGCAAGATCACATAACATGATCATAGTACTACAAAGATTACCACATAGTCAAAATAACACAACATCACATAGCATAGTCATAATACCATAAAGATTATCACACAACAAAACTAGACGGGTAGAGTATTAATTAGTAATTCAAATGCAATAAATCAATTTCTTTACATAATGACGATGCATCAAAATTTATGTTTATCTTATGAAAGTTTTATAAATAAAAGAAAAGGAATTAAAGTATCAGTTACTCACCTCAAGGATTCGTTGAATTATTTTAGATGGAAAAATGTCTCTAAAGTCTTGATATTTCCTCAATCAAAGTTGTTTCTCAACTTAGAACCGTCCTATATATAGATAGGAGTTTCTTTCACGTGAAAAACTAAGCATTTGATGGGTTTTTAGGGTATTTTTCCTTTCGACAATATTTTTGGACGAATTTTTTCTTTTACATATGTATAAAGGGCTTGAGATTCACCAAGAAACAAAATATGGATGCATGTGGAGATGGGAGAGAGAGTAGGATGGGTTGAGGGTTTTTGGAAAACTTTGGAGACCTTTTAGCCTATTTATATTAGTTAGGATTTAGTTGTTTTTAATTAAGATTTGAGTTCTGCCAATCATATCGTGACAAGTAGCGCAATGTGGTGCCATACATTTGGCGACAAATTGCTCAAATAGTCCTTATACTTTGTGTCGTCTTATAAATTAGTCACTTTACTTTGATTTATTTATTCAAGGTCTTTTTACTTGAGTTAGCATAAGTCTAACCCTAAAAAATTTTTAGCTTATCAAAATAACCAAATTGTTCATACAATATATTTGAAGTTTATTGTTCCTAAATTAAAACTTTGGGGATGTTATAGTTAGTCTCTTTCTCGTTTTTTGCTTATGCCACTCTAAGAGAAAGAGTAGGATGGTTCGTTATAAATCTATCACACACAAAGGTGGGCATACATTACTTGTCGGCACAAAAGATACTGAGCTCCAAAGTTTGGTTTCCCACTATATGCCAACTTCTACTTCCATCCGCGAGCATGCTCCAACTTATGAATTGCTTTTCAAATATCATGCCTTTAATCATCTACAACATTATAAAAAAAGGTGTAAGTACAAATACTCAGTGAGTAACAAAATCCTTTGATTTACCTTTTGTTTGAGAAACTCCCTTTCAAGACAAGTTCAAGAAAATCATGGAGTGCACAAAACCTTTGGATGCATAAGAGGGCCCTATCACTGGTTAAACTACTACCCGTAGTGCATAATCATATCATTCAATATCAATTCAATTATGGCCATGTACATTCAAGTGGATCCATATTCAAATCTCGGTTGACCCCTACCGAAATTTTCACATAGAGCAATACAAATACAAAACAAATACCATACTAATCATCACTCATCTCGGTATCATTAGACGACTCCTAGTATAGCAACAAAACAAAGCAAAGCATGGAAACTTCAATCAAAATCCATGGTTCTCTTATCAAAATTTCAATCAAAATCCATGTTCATCTTATGAAATCTTAATGAATGTCAAAAAAGGAATCAAAACATTAGTTACTCATATCTTGATTTCCCAAGGATTGCTTTGAACAATTCTAAGTGGAAAAATGCTTCCAAAATCTTGATATTTCTCAATCAAAATGATGTTTTTAAGTTGGATTCTCCCTTTAAATGGAAAGGGGACTTTTGCAAGTGAAAATGGGAAGTTTTGGTGAGTATTGCATGGTCTTCTATTACCCTTTGCCTTTTTAGACGAATTTAATATTTGGAGATCTTAAAATCTTCCAATAGGAAGCAAGATAGATGGCCTTAGATAGTTTTGGAAGTAGCTAATAGGAATGAGGGCAAAGATCTTTTCTTGGGATTGACCAATAAAATTGAGTCCAATTGAAAGTTTAATAGCTTTTTTGTCAATAAGACATCCCAAGTGTTCCTTAGTTTTTCCTCATGTGAATATTTCCTAAGTGTCCAAGTGTCTCCTTATGAATCATTTATTTATTGTCTATGGAGACCCCATACTTAATGTGATCCTACAATTAGGGTATTATGTTTTTGGGTCATACTTATCCAATATTACACTTTCATTCTAGGCATTATTTGAGCAATGATCTTTTATTCATATGACACAATTGATGTAATTTGAGTCGTTATTCAATCATCGTCAACTATATGACATAGCTGATGCAAACTTTAGTATTTATTCACTCCTTGTCAAAGTAACAATCATATTACCAATAATCACTTTCTTGACATTCATTTGAGTAATGGTCATTTAATCTTATGATATAGTTGATACAAATTCAAATAATTTTCCTATCATTATCAAAATAGCGACCACATTGCTTAGTTTGTTATTAAAATTTTATGAAATGTTACAGGGAGTCTCCCCCTCATTTGCAACAGGAAATGGCAGCACTTTGCTGCTGTTTCTAGTAACCATATTCAGGCTGAATATGGCTGCCAGAAATGGCAGCAAAGGACTGCCATTTCCAGCAGCACAGCCTTAACAAAAGGGGAGAGAGAGTCTCCCCCGTTTGCTGCCATTTCCGCTTGCCAAAAGGAGGGAGATGCTCTCCCTCTTTTGCTGTTGGAAATGACAGCCTTTTGTTAGGGCTGTGCTGCCGAAAATGGCGGCCATTTACTGCAATTTCTGGTAGCCATATTCAGCCTAAATATTGTTGCCAAATGGGCAGTGCTGTCAGAAATGGCAGCAAAGTGCTACCATTTCTAGCAGCAAAGAGGAGAGACTCCCCCATTTTGATTGCCCAACAACCAAAAAGGGGAAGATTCCCCCTCTTCCATTTTTCTTTTTTTTTTTTAAAAAAAAATTAAAAATTAGATATTGACGGTGAAAATGGGTGGAATCCGTTAGTAGTGATGTAATTGGGGATTTGTTCAAAGGTTGAGGACCTCCACAAGAAAAAATAAATGTTGGGGATGTGATATATTAATTGTCCAAAGGTTGGGGACGTTAGGTATACATAACCCTAAAAAAAACTAGGTAATTTATCTATAAAAATATTCGTCTAATATTTTTTTTAAATTTCCACATATATAATTACACAAACACAAAGTAATAAAAAATTCATAAAAATCAAGAATCTAGCGTTGAGTTAATTATCTTGCAAAATTTCCTAATTTTTAATTGTTTTTAAAAATGTTTTTTAGATAGTCTTAAAGATAAAAATCGATCAAGTTTGGATGACAAATTTTGTTATCTTGATATTTTTTTATTACTATAATTGTTAGACCTCTAATCATTGTTATTCTAAAATCATACTACTTACTTTTTTAAGTATTATATTGTTTATTTATTAGATTAAAATAACGTATTATAATACCTACACATGACTCATTATTATTATCTAATTAAAAAGATACGTGGGAGTGGATACACATTCTTATAGATATGGAATTTTTTATTCGAATGTGTATCGGGTGGAAATAGATATCATGGTACATGTCTTACATGTAATGTTAGATCATAAATAATTATAATAATATTGAATAAATTAGATCAATAGTCTAATTATTGAAAATAAAAGTTTAATAATTGCTAATAGAGTGATAGTTGAGCAACCTCTAATACAATTAACTGAATTATTAACAAAATATATAAATTATACTTCAACATCAATCATTTTCAGCACTTGATCTTGAAAGCCTAGTCGTCCAATATTTCTCTTTCATTTGGTGCTCCTTACTAAGTAAAATCGTTAGTGGGAGGTCTAGGTACATAGGTCAGCTCTTTCTTGATTACAAACTATAATAATGGGGGACAATGGTCCATTTCGAAATGTAAAATATCCTAACACTATGTAATTTATGCTGAATAATGCACTAATGTTATTTATTACGAGTGATAATTACTACCATCATTATGCGGTATTAAATAAGTTCAATTTAAGAAAAATCACATATAAAGGAGAAATTTGGAATGAATTAAACATACGTAATATTTTAGCCATTGGGGTTTTGTTTTTCTGAAGTTAGGGAAGAGTGAAGGCAAAAGTACACTTTGAAATGCTCTCGGCTAGAAGAACATTTTGTAATTTTGGTGCATGCATATTTATTGTGTGGTTTGCGAATTTTTTTGCTTTTAATTATTGTGTTTTTTAATATTTTTTATCAAATATCACTATGGTTTCATTAATTTTATTTATTTAATAAGGTTATAGATGAATTAAAATGTTGGAATTTTGAAAATCAAGTACTCATGTTTCACAAGAAAATGTCTGGATCGTTTCAAGTGGCTAAGAAGTCTTCCCACAACGATCAAGCAGACTTTCCTGGCTCCTTCTACAGAAACTACTTTTGATTTGACTTTTACTACCGAAAGTCTCTTAAATCTTAGATGAGCACAAGATATCTTATAGTCATGCTATATCTACATAATAGTCTCTTTTTTTAAAAAAAAAAAATATATTTGATATAATGGTTTATATAATAGCATGTGATACACATTTTTAAAAGTCATAAATCACAATTAGTAATCACCATTTTTCACTTCATTTGGCCGTGTTAACATATGTAAATCAATGAAATCATTATGTTAAGCCCCCCAACCCCCACCCCACCCCCAAAATATATCAATGATAAGTATTTCGACTTTTCTTTTTTTGATATTTTGTTCAGAAATTCCTTTTCGTACAAGAGTCAATTTTGTAAGTCAAAACGTGATACTATCCCCCATAGAATCGGTTATAGTCTTCCACTGATTTTCCTTGGGGTTCCAATTTAGATATGGGGAATTATATTCTCACCACGAAAATTGATTCTCTCACCACATTTTATTCTATCCACAAATAAATTTTATTTTTAATCATCACACCACACTACATTTACCTTATTAACCCATATTTTAAAAAAGTAATAAAAATAATAAAAAATAAAGGAAAAGAATATTATTATTATTATTTTTTTGTCATGGGGTTTTAAAAAACGCACGAAGTCTCTGAAAAAAAAAATCTATGCATGGTTTTAATAAAGAAAAAGAATTTTTTTTTGTCGTGGTTCTTTTTTTTTTTTTTTGTCGTGGGTTTTTTTTGGAGTTTTAAGAATTCATTATATTTTAAGTTTTTTTGCCGTGGGGTTTTTTCTTCCTCACTTTTAACTCTATTTTTCTTCCGTCGGAGTCTTGCTCTTTGATGTTTGATGTTTGCTCTGCCGTCGGAATCTTGGATAGTTCACGCACAGAATGATAGGAAATTCATGCATAGAATGATGGGATTTGGTGGTGTAAAGGAGAAAACTTATTTTCTAAATATATTAACTTAAAAAAAAAATTAAAGAACAAGGTTATTAATGTAATTTATTTTAAGGATATTTAAGTGATTAGTAAAATATAATGGGAGAATAAATTTTCGTGGCGGGAATATAATTCCCCTTTAGATATATTTATCTCCTTTCCAAAATAAAATTCGTGTACTATTAAAAAATAAAAAAATCATGAATAATGTAAATGCATATAAGTCCCGCTATTTGTAGAGAAATCTTTATACAATAAAATCTTTTGCATAATATGTTAAATTCTCCATCTTACATACACCCTAAATTATTTTTTTCCCAAACACCCCAAACTTAACCACCCCGCTACTCCCATATTCTCTCTCTCTCTCTCTCTATATATATATATATATATATATGAAATACCGCATCTATTGACTATTGACATTAATAAATTGCAACCACTATCCGTGGAATAAATCCAAATAAACACCCATTGACTGCTTACTTTTTTCCGGTGCCAACCACCAACTATCTCTTCCTCCTCCACTAAAGTCTAAATGACGCAGGTGCTCCTAGTACCAGCCACTAGATTTCACGGCGCAATTTTCTGAATTGCTGTGTCGTCACCACAAGCACTACCAATAACGTCGCTACAAGTAGACCTTTCTCTTTAAAAAATAAAGGGTAAATTATTTTTCACTTTTATACTTATTTGAACTTTATATTTGAATTAAATTGATCTCTTTGTGAATGAATTATCGAATTAAAAAAGAATTTCATTCCTTAAGTTCAGTGTGAAAATGAATCTTCCATTGATTTTTAGATAATCTAAAGTGGAAGAATTATGCCAAAGATATTATTGACTCATGATGGAACACTTTGGATTCAACGATTCAAAGTCTGATGGACCCATGACGGGGAAATGTACTTAGTGACTCGTTTGTTTTTTCATTTATTAAATTAATTTTGTAGTCAACGTTGTACAAGAATGGTGAAATAAATTCTAACCCAAATTAAACAGTTAGAAGTTTATTAAAACAAATCAGCGTTCAAATTTTCAACAGAGATGAACGGATCTATAATCCGTGCATCGCCTTCAATAACTTGAACCATAATAAGTATTGCTTGATTTCCATTTGGTCTAGTATTTTTCCTTTGATTCAAGAATTAAACGCACGGGAAGTTCACAATTGAAATTATAAATAATATGTTATGATATTAGTAGTGATATATAATACGTAAGTAGTTTCTTATAAATTAATTTCTTATTTTTCAATATTAAATTGACTATTATATAATAGTTGAATTGAATGTATTTTATTTATTTTTTTTGACAATCGTGTAATCGTAGAAAATTTTACTTTTTCTAGTCAAACTACGACAATTAAATCATATGTTAATCAAATATGATGTCAAGAAAAAATGAATTTTTGTAATAATCGCGGTTATGATATAGATAAAATTTATTTTAAGAACAATAAAACAGACATAACAGAATGAGCTAATTTAAATTGTGAAATCATTTAAGGAGAGATAGAGATTATATAATATATGATAGTATCAAGAACTTTCAAGGGGAAGTAGATTGAATTAGGATTCTTTGTGCAGAAAAACTGAGTCTTTGATGAGAGAGAAGGATGAGACTGTCTAATAATCCCTAAACTGATACAAATCGATAAGAATAGCAAAAATCAACGAAAAATAATAAAAATCAGACATTACCACATATTCACCACTGAAATAATGAAAATGACCGAAATATCCCTACTAAGTGCAAATATGTAGAGACATTTTTATCTGACATAAATAAGTGACATATTTTTATTAATCATCTTGAATTGCTTACATGTATGTAAGTAGTGGATTCCAAAGCTCACAAAGTGTCAATATATGATGCCCAACTAAATACATCTCCTAAAATTATTACTTATTTTTCTATTAGAAAATGCAACAAATAATGCTTGCATTTGATAAGTTTTCAAAAATTACACCAAACTTTCTTTCAAAAAAAAAAGGCCACACCAAACTTTGACTATTTTTACACCGTCAAGAAAACTTGCATATATTGATAATTATTTAAGAATGAAAAAGTTTATGAATCATATCCTTTATATATTAATTGTAAATAATGTATTTGACGTATCATACACTTCATATGTTACTTATAACAATGTATGATCATAAATAATTATTTACATCACCACTCATGGTTTCTTGTTCTCATATACATAAGAGTGAGAATATTGTTTTCACGTATATTGATTTTATTTGAACTTTCAAATGCATTAACTTTTAGTAAATTAAAAATGCTAATTTACTGGGATAAATTTCATTTAAAGTGACCAAACTTTCAACAAAATCTCAAATAATTCATTTGACTTATATACCCTATCAATTGAATAATAATTACGTTTTGATTTAATTTTAAATTTCTCTATCCCATCATATTATCTTTTGTTCTCTAATAAATGTGTTTTATACGGAACTAATTATGTAACACGTCAAAAAAAGTCATTAAAGTACTTAAATTAAGAAAAGAAAAAACACTTTCATATTTCTAATTTTAAAGATATTATTACAATAACCCAGATTTGATCATTTTTAGGGTACCAGGGAATAATTACGTAAGGAAATTCATTACAACATAACTAAGAACTAAAACAAAAATTTGTCTTCGGAGAAAATATAAATAATCTCCTGTCCTTTTATTTAAGCATCTCCTGCAAAATTTGGGGTTGATAATTTCAAATGGAACTCTGATATGCCAATCAAGAGCCATATGTAGATTCAAAGGTCACGATTTATTATAACTGGGGCTCTTGAATCTACATATGGATATCCGGAAGCCTTAAATCTACCCCTGAGTTTTTAATTGATTAAGAATTAATGAGTGTTTGGTACTTGAAAGAGTATGGAAATCTTTTCCAATAATTCTTGGTTATGTAAGAAGAAAAAATTTTAGTACTTCAAAACTATTAAGCACTTAAAATGGTATTTGATTCTCATTATAATTATAATACAAGGAAATCATAATGCGGTGGAATGGATGATGAAGATTTAATGGATATTAGAATGTAGAGTTATTAGTTGTGAAATCAGTTGTCAATAAATTATAATGTGGAAATTTATAGGGACAATAGGAGAAATAGGCTAGTTTTGGGGATAGTAATGAAAAAATGGCAAAATATTGAAGGCTTTGGAAAAATGGCAATTTTATTGGGTAAAATTACACATACACCCTTCTTGCAAAAATGACAAAAATAATTGGATGGTTGTGATTTTGCTTAGTACACCATATCAATTGCCTAAATTGAAAGATGTGAATAAGTAAATTAAAAGACACAATGGATATTTTGATTTACACAATGAACATTCATGGTTGGAGGGAAACAATTACACAATAGACATTCATGATTAGATAGAAACAAAAGAAGCTAGCAAATCATTAAACCCATCTTCCTACATTGGCACCCAACATCAAGAAATTTGTTCAGTGAACGTAGAATTTTTCCAGCAACCAATGTCATGTTTTTAAGCTTAAAGTGGTAAAATAACTAGTAATTATAGAATACTACGTTTAGATTATACAGAAATGTAGAATTTAATTAAATGTAGAATTTTTCCAACAACCGATGACATAATGTTTAAGCTTAAAATGGCTAAATAACTCGTAACTGTATAATATTACATTGAGGTTATATCGAATTTTAGAATTTACTTAAATGTAGAATTTATCCAACAACCAATGAGATGTGTTTAAACTTAAAGGGTAATAATTCGTAATTTTACAATTCTATATTTGTGTTATGACGAATTGTAGAATGTACGTAAACAAAGAATTTTTCAGCAACCCGAGTGATGACGTTAAGCTTAAAGTAACATGTAATTGTAGAATAATGTATTTAGGTTATACCGAATTATAGAATTTAGTTAAATGTAGAATTTTTTAGTAACCGACAATATGTGTTTAAGCTTAAAGGATTAATGTAACTCATCGTTGTATTATTCTACATTTATGTTACGACAAATGTAAAATTTTTCTAGAAACCCAAGTAATGTCATTAAGCTTAAAGTAACTTGCAATTGTAGAATACTATATTTAGATTATACCGAAATATTGAATTTAGTTAAATGTAGAATTTTTTCATCAACCGATGATATATGTTTAAGCTTAAAGGGTTAAAGTAACTCGTTATTGTATTATTCTACATTTATGTTACGGCGAAGTGTAGAATTTAATTTAATATAGAATTTTTCCAGCAACCCTAGTGATGTCAATAAGCTTAAAATAACTCGTAATTGTAGAATATTATATTTAGGTTATACCGAATTGTACATATATATAGAATTTTCCCAGCAATTGATGAAATGCCTTTAAGCTTAAAGGGTTAAAGTCACTTATAATTGTATAATTCCACATTTAAGTTATACAGAATTGAAGAATTTACTTAAATGTAGAATTTTTACAACAATCCATGTGATGTCCTTAAACTTAAAGTGGTAACACCAACTGCAGAGCAATACGTTTAAATTGTATAGAATTGTACAATTTACATAAAAGTGAAAATTTTCCAGCAACCGATTCGATGTTTCTATAGCATAGAATCTTAGACGCATCACATAAAAGTAGAATAATACGCTTGAGTTAAATGTAAAATTACACCTAGTAGAATTCTTCCAATAACGGGTGCAACATGTTTAGCTTGCAATATTGATCCCCTGCCATCATTAGCATATGCATAGTTTACATAATATGTTCAGAGGTGCATACCATCCTACAACAAAATGTATAAGCACAAAAGAGTAGACAAGAGAAGCCATATCAAAGAGGTCAAAAAGGTTAGCATTAGGACAAAGATGTGGGAACATGCTATTGCTACAAGAAGTTAACATAGTACTCTTAGATGGAGAACCAAGCCAGTTAGCCATTGATGTCGAACCATGCCTCGTGATGCTTGTTGCATTGTATCTTGCGTAGCATGAATTCCTGAAAGAGCTGTGCTGAAAAATGCAAGTCGCTGTCCCTCAAACGTGCAAGATGGGCAAACTGGCTGGTATTGAACTTTTGCAATTGCCAGTCATCGAAGTTGTCGAGAACATTGTCCAACCACACCGGATTAGCCATATACCCGAACTGGGCCCTAGACCGCCTCTGCACACAGTGTAGGCAAATAGATTAGCTCAAAATTGCACTTAACTGCTAGTTGAAGAAGTAACAAAAAATGGATAGAAAAAAATCAGGTTAAAAAAAGGGACAAGTAGCACAAGAAACAGCCTTTTAAATTTTCATATTCAAATAGTAGGTCATTTTTTTTACAATTTAAAAAATCAAATTCAACCTTAAAATAATGTAACAAAGTGGACCATCTGAACATCTAAATTCACAATTTTCTTGTATTCACATAATGGAGTAAATAGTCTTCGATATATGCAAAATAAATTACATAGCGTAAAATATAGTAATCTAAATAAACAAACATAAAATACACTTAAGACATCATTCATAGAACATGAGGTCAATGCTTTAGATTTAGAACACTTTGATGATGTACAAAAGAGAATAATAAGATGATGATATTAGATGTAGAACAAGGGGAAATTGTGGAGTTTTTCTGTCAGTGTGCAATGAAGGATATAAAGGCACTGTGGAGAATGAGGATCATGGCTAAAAATAGTTACTATAGATAACTAAATCCCATTACCAAATCCAATCCAGAAAGTAAAATGATACAAACCAAACCAGCAAGAAAGTTAAGGTTAAAAACACAAACCAGCAATGTCTATAATTGAAGAGTGTGGTACATTGGAAGTTACATAAAGTCAAGATCAATTTGCATTCATAACAGCACGGAAAGATGATCACTAGAAAATGCACTCAAATTGAAGCAATACTAGTCTTCACTTCATATTCTTAAATATCAAAGAATGAGGAACATGGCTTAAAATTAGTTTGCTTTCAAGTTAATTGTTTTTGATCTTTTTCTGTCTTATTTTTCGGGTGAATAGACTACACGGTTATCAAACTTATGAGGAGGTTCAGAGCTTGAAAGATAATGATGATGCATATATTTTAGAATGCAAGCAAAATATATAGTGTGATTTCAATTAAAAATCTTACAAATAGTTAAAAGGAAATTATCTCTGAAAATAGCATGCAATCATGACTTACCAATGAAATCAACGAAGATAACATTGCTAAATAACACTTTTAAATTGTAACCTGATGGTCCTTAACAAATTCCCTTATTTCTGTTAACATATACAATAATATCCGTGCCCCTCTCTCATAGCCACTTGCGAATCTGATTCTATACAAAATTTTTATAGCCCTCTATCTATACAAAGTCTAATACCCAACGGAATAGCTCCCATTTCTGCTGCAACAATGAACATTCATCCAATCTAGTGCAATATGCAAACGCCATTTTACCATTGGAGTTTCTCAAAAGACCACTAGCAGCAATCTTCCAACATACTGCCATTTGTGTTTAGCTTATACCCAACTTCAGGTGGATGCCATTTAACAGCCTCTCACTTAGTGACAAAATTGACTTTAATCTTTCTATGCAAGTACATCAATTTTAGCATCCCACGAACAGCTTTAATAACTCTTTGTGAGTCTTTTCCCCTACGCCTAAGCTTAGCTCAATTTCTGTAAATCCAGAGGAACCAAGAAACAAGCACACGTAAACAATTCACTATCCTTGCTTGTTTCTTACAGTATAGCTCAACCATTTAAGCAACACTTGCTGAGGATATTCCAACACACCCAACTCAATTCCCAATTTTTGAAAGAAAAATTCCTAAACATCAGCTGCAACCTTTTGTTTAATAAAAACACGAGGAAGACTTTCAACACTAGCACAACATTGACATTTAGCTTATATATGAAACTTTTGCTGCATAACTTCATCAACAGGCGACCAACCATTCCAAACTCTCCATGAAAAAACTGAAATCTTAACAGATACAGCATTCTCCCATATCAATTGTAGCCCAAAAAAAAAAAAAATAATAATAAAAAATAAAATCTGACACACAAGAAGCCTGAAAAAGTCATAAGAATAATATTATAAATAACGAAGGGTTCTTCACGTTTTCAACACCAACAAACCAAAAAAAGCAAAAATTACATAAATGAAAACAGAAATTTACCGAGAATTCCAAACCACAAGCCGAAGGGAGTTGAAAGAATTTCTTACTGTCTACCTCTTGTTGGGTTCCGATTTACTACCTCCCCGGACAGAATCAACAACTACAGTTCCGGCCAATACCCTTTCTTGAGTTCGACTGTTTTCTGGACGGATTTGGGGCCTAGGGTTTTGAATCGTCGAATGCAGCAAAAATAATCAACACAAGCAGTCAAGGCCCAGTTCGATTTGGTTAGATTTTTTAGTCGACAGAATTTGGGGCTTCGAGTTTTTGGTTCGTATTTGAATCCCTCTTGAATCGCCCCTGTGTTCTTCCTTGGTTCGATCTGCTTGGCTGTTTTTTTTCTCATTCAGACTGTGTTCTGTTACCTTTTTGTTTTTAATTTATTTATTTATTTTTTCAAAGATTGTGTAGGTTGTAAATTTCAAGTTATAATAAGGGTATTATTGTCCACATATTGTTATTTTTGCCATGAGAGTAAATATTAATTAATTTGGACATTTTTTCAAAAGGCTTAGTAAATTCTTCCAATTTCCTCACATTTTTAAGAAGGATCAAACTCGCCTTAAAGTTCATTGATCTAATTCACATTTTGCTGGAAGTTCAGTGGCCGTAAATCAAGCTCAAGAAATTAATTACCCACGGTCCCACTGTGAAAGGGAGGGAAGGGAAGGGAAATTAACGGGAGCCAAAGTCTTCCATAAGGCGGGGCCGAAACTGTACTCCAGTGGACTCGTTTACTTCTGTTCAAAAATGCAATCACAACAAGTAGCCACATGTTTATTGCAAGAGGGGGGAAAGTTCCACGAATTTGCTACCAATATCTCCGTGAAATCTCTCTCCTTCTCTCTTTCTTCACGGATGCATAAAGTGGTTCGAAGTTAAAAATCATGTATTTGGTGTGATGTTTGGGTAACTTTTTGTTGTTTTTTATCTTTCACGGACTTTTTGTTTGTTTTGGAGTTCTGTTGTGCTGTCTTCTTGTATTTGTATATATTGTCTGAAATTTAGCAGACTGGTGAGGTTTCACTTCATTCTTTAGTTGTTTTGGAGCTTGAATTTGGAAAAATTTTAGTTTTTTGGAGTTTCATTATGCTGTTTGGCTTGCTTTTCTATTTGTTTACTGAAATTTAAAGATGGGTGAGGATCTGATTTTGTTTTTTTAGTTGTTCTGGAGTTAGGCTTCTGCAAAAGTTGTGGTTTTGCGGACGCAGAAAGTGGTTTGGAGTTGTTACTCTTATTTATCTGTTCTTAGGGGAACAAAGATAGTTGGATCTTGATATAAATTTTTGTTGTTTGGAGTTTTAATTACATGGCTTTTCCATGCATAAAATGGTTTTAAGTTCTAGAGTAGCGTTGCTGTGGGTGAATCATAGTTGCTTTTTGACGGTTAAATAAGCTGTTAAATTTGCAATTAATAATTTATCTTCTCCTTTCAAATTCAGAGACGGGTGAGTTTTTAATTTGCCTTCTAATTTCAGTGTCTTGAGTGTTGGAAGCTTTGTAGTTCTATGGTATATTTAGGCTGTTAACTTTGCAGTGTTTTATTTATTCAAGAAACATTTCAACTTTTGTATTGTATTTATTTATTTTTTCTGTAAATTCGGACTTGATAATTCATAATTTTATTCAACAACTCTAAAACTGGAGTCTAAAACTTTTCTTTTGGTTCTAACTCAATGATACCATGGTTTTGAGGCATTACTTGATACGTATTTTCTTTACTTTCTATTGAGATTTTCATTTGAAATACTTTCGATTTTCAATCTTCTTTTGATTGGTCATTGGAGATATGTCTTTTAGCAACACTCCTCAATCTCCTGCAGCCCCCGTACCCTTTCTTTGTCATAAAATTCTTCAAACTTTGCAGCTTCAAATCCTAATCTTGCGGTTAGGACCACTGTGATGAAACTGTATACTAGTATATACTTCTTTGGTTTCAGGAAATGGAATCCCATAATGCCTGAATATCTTGTCATTTAGGTTTCCATCATTGATTTTACTGAACGTTATTGTTTCTGGAGATGATTTCTTTGCACGTTGCCATTAGAAACTTTCCTCTGTCCTTCCATAGTATGTATTGCACGCTACATATTCAGTTTTGAAACATTTTCTTTGTAATTAATATGTTCATTGACTTTCTTTGCACTTCTTGAGTACCCTTTTCACGTAAATTCTGTCTTACTTCAGATGCATATAATTTCCACTATTTTGTTTAATTAATGACGCAAACTGACTTATTCCTTAGTCTTTACAGAGATGGGGATGTTTTATGAGTTTGCACTCTCGTATTAAAGATTGTCTGATCAATTGGTTTAAACGATTATCAGCAGGGCTTTATCTCCAGTAACAAAGAAGATTTCTATGAAGTCCTTCTTAGAATTAATAATTGTTCAGGAGTTGCATATCTTTTCTCAGTAGTTTCTGGTGTTCTGAAGTAATGGATTTTCAGCAAGAGAAGTTTGTGAGGTTAGTTCTTCACGACCCCCAGGCCTTATCACTTCAATTATCTTGCAGAAATTTATGGAGATTGAGGTCAAAGAGAAAACTTTGAAATACAAAATTAACAGTTACCGGAGAAGACAATTAAGAGAATACAAATAGAAAAGTCAGGAGTACTTAATCCATATGCACTTTGTTGATGCCTCCTTTCATTTTTTACAGAACAGATCTAGTAAAAAGCTTTAAAAAGGCATGTTGGCGCTGGGCGTCTTGTGCTCTAACTTTTACCATAACTTGCTAATGGAATTGAATAATATTTCCATCCAACCAGGCATTAATTTTCTTTCTGTGTTTTCTTTTCACGTACACTCTGCTTCTTATTGGTTATACCATTCTCTGACTCTATAATTTTCACTTCTGCTGGCAACTTCTGATAAAGAATTATGTCTTGATTCTGAGTCAATTGCCTCATTCAGGTTTCAGGATTGGAAATCGGAGAAAAGCTCCGATGGTCAGTCTACTACCAAAGGTAGAGCCCCACCAGCCAAACTTAGATCAACTTTGTATCTTGTAGCAGACAAATTCCACCGAGGGTTAGAGAGTGGCACTGAAAGAACTAGAAGATTTACAGAACAAGTGAAATCCTTCTCACTGAGTAGGTTTCTGGCTGATGAATTGGGATCGACAAAGAAAATTCTCCATCCTCAAGGATCATTTCTTCAGAAGTGGAATAAAATATTTGTACTGGCGTGTGTGGTTGCTGTCTCCTTGGATCCCTTGTTTCTATACATTCCAGTAATAGATGATGATAATAAGTGCCTTTATTGGGACCAAAAGTTGGAGGTCATAGCTTGCATATTACGATCCTTCACTGATATCTTTTACATCACCCATATTATCTTTGAATTCCATACTGGATTTATAGCCCCTTCTTCACGAGTATTTGGACGGGGTGTTCTGGTAGAAGATACATGGGAAATAGCAAAAAGATATCTATCTTCTTACTTCTTAGTTGATATTCTTGCTGTCCTTCCCGTGCCACAGGTAAAAGAGACTTCACTGTTGGTACAATTGTATCTAAATTTGCAATTTTCATTCATGAGGAGGATTTTCCATTGTTTATTATAAATGGGTCATAGGAGAACAATCAGTTTCCCATTTGGCCCCGATCTCTGGTTTTTTTATACTATTTCTCTTATTGATTGTGTCTGCTTTGGTTAGCCGCTAAAAGATGATCCAGAATCTATGGCCACCTGGAATTCCTTGCTAGGAGATAAATTCTATACTACATGCAACTAGCAAGAGAAAATTAAATAAATGATCGATATAATCCATTCTAATTATACTACTCCAAACATTTCAGTCCTCGAGGTGGCAGATTCTCGAAAACCGCTCGCCTCTTCACTGGAAACAACTTCCAATTGAAGCAAACTTCGATTGAGCAATTCAAGTGACTAAGGGCGATGGGGTCCAATCATTGCAGTTGAAAATGTTGTTTATTATAAATGGGTCTTAGGATGTTGGAACAGATGATATTTGTTCTTTACCGTTTGGTACTGGTGACCTAACTGGTGGACTTGTTGATTTGTAATTTGTGATCTTTGCTCGGAGAGTTTATATGCATGCTATAGCCCCAACTATAAAAATATATTTTATGCATTGGTCTTCAATTGATGAGGGTGTTACATCGCAGTTCTTTCCGTTATGTTTCTCCCCAAGAGCACGATAAGTTACCTTTTAGACTAATATAAGTATTTTGTGCTGTTCAACTGATTATTTGGAGCCAATTCATTTCATGAATGCTGCCTTACTAATACGATATCTTCATAGCCTAAAATTTTTAATCTCCCAGGTGGCGATTTGGATAATCATTCCTAAATTGAAAGGTGCAAGGTCTTTGCAAACGAAGAATGTGCTAAAATTTGTTGTGTTCTTCCAATATATACCAAGGATTCTTCGGGTCTATCCTCTATATAAAGAAGTCACAAGAACCTCTGGAATACTAACCGAAACAGCATGGGCTGGAGCTGCCTTCAATCTTTTTCTTTACATGCTAGCCAGTCATGTAAGTTCTCATAACAAAGCTTCAGATGCAATTTATTTCAGAATCACATGCCCTTTTATTTCGATTTTGTTAGGCCAACTTAAGTTTTGACAAGGAACTCTTAGATCTTGTGATCTGTTACTTTCAGGACTTCAGTATATTTATTTTGTGCAGTTAATGGTCCTCTTTTTTTTTTTAATTTTTTCCATCTGAAGTTTATCATTTTCTCATTTATGAAGATATTATAAAAGCATATTACAAACACTTGTAGTCGTATTTATCAATTGCATGAATTTGGCTTCAAATAATGTGCCCATATCAAATTTGGTAGACAAAGTAGTGCATCAGGGGCGAATCTTATGGGTAAGATGGAATGTGATTAGAGGGTGAATCTTAGGGTGAAACACAATGGGATCAAGTGAGAAATTGCAGGGACGCGTAGGATTGGGTTTGGGTGTGTCGAACCACTTAATCATCTCAAGAGTTTGTTTAGGTGAGGATATTGTTCGGGAAGAAAAGTCTTTTGGAGAATGTGCTGTTGGAAATAGGGAAAAGTTTATTGGGCTATGTGAAAGGTAATTATTTTATTTTATTTATTTCTTTTTAGATTGTGTGTTTGAGAATGGGTTTCAAGAAAAATTATTTTAAAATAATCGTTCCATATTAGTTCTAAATTATTAGACACAGTAGAACAAATATGGTTGAAATCATATCTTCAACACGCCTCTTCATATGTAGGAACACTTATTTTTCCCATTAAAGTCTTACACATCCACAATTTCTAATAAACGAGTGGCCTTCAAACTTGCACGAGGGGGGAAACGGGTAAATGAGGGGCCAAATTTGTCCCCTCCTTTACCTTTCTCCACTCAAAATCTCCAAAAAATGGGTTTTTAGACCCCAACACTATTTGGCATTATAGTGGAAATCCCAAATTTTGGTCTCCTCCCACATTAATCATGCTCTAACCGGGTGAATTTTTAGTACTTCAAGAGTACCGAGGTTGGAACTCTAGGTCAATTGGGAATTGGAAAGTAGATATTGGGGGGGGGGTTGGGCAGTTAATTGTCTAGTGCCCCTATATCTAATTGTCTCATTTCTCATCAGCGATGAGTATCATGTCTAGGGTACTCTTGGAGTATTTAATAATTTTCTTCTACACGATAATGGGCATTCTTACCTCATAATTGTTAGGAGTTAGATAATTTGGCTTTGTTCTTTGTAGCTTAAATCTTAGCTTTTGAGGAAAAATTAGATTGTTGTTTGAAATGTGTGGTGGATAAGAGTAAAGAGATCATGGGGAACTGTGAAAAAGTGAGAATATATAGTTGGTGTGAGTTTGAATTGTTGAGTTTTTTGGTAGTGAAAAAATAGGTTGTAGAGAACAAAGCGAAGAATTAATTTTTAAAGTTGAGAGATATATAGGATCAATATGACTAACTAAATTGAAGTCTTGCAATGGAAGAAAGAAAAGGAAAGTTAAGAAACAAAAATTCCTTTTGAATTATAATTGCAAAAGGAAATAGTTATTTAAGAAAATATTTTAACTTAAAAAAATTATTTTTAGCCTAATGGTCAAATTTTACCCTCCCCTATCTCCCCCTTGTATCCAACCCACCCTCCCAAAAAAAAAAAAAAATTAATAAGGATTAAGATAATAATTATTATAATATATACATGCACATATAGGTCGCTACATAGGAGCATCTTCATGGCAATTGGCAACAGAAAAATTGTGCAGCTATTTGATTGGCTTTAGAGAGGGAGTGTTTATAGAGAAAGCCTGAGAGAGAGTTATATGCTATTTCTACCACGTACTTTAAGAGCTTTAGTTTCATGTGGGGGAAAGTTGACAGGATAAAGAATATATATATTGATTTATTTTCTTAATCAATAAAGTTTTCTTCTCTTGTGCCTGTTGGCAATTTGCCTGGCCAAATTTATTCTGTGTGTTTATTTGATTTTTTTGTTTTGCTGTGTAGTTGCATGTTTTGAGGAACCTTTTTACCAACAATTACTATCCCTAGATATTAGCTGAATATGGGAGTGTATTTCTTGAAAAGACAGGAAAAAAATAAAAAATTCAATGAAAATTCTAAATGGGGTTCCCCACATTTATCATGTACATGTTGCAGGTACCTCTTATTGATCTTTTTTGATCATTGCGGTTTTGGTCCTCTTTTAGGTACTTGGTGCCTTCCGGTACCCTTTATTTTTCCTCCTCTCGGTAGAAGGCAAAATTAGTTGATGGAAAAATCTCAATCTGCTTATTGAGATGCTTGACATTACTGATTTCTTTAACGGAGATTTCCAGAAACGGTAAAAAGTAACTATGTATTTTCGAAAACGGTGAAAAAAATTATTAGTCCGAATAGAGCAATTTTCAACCATTATAATGACACATATCCCCGAATTCCCTTGTTTCCATTTAAGGTAAGCGGCTTGATGTATATCAAGGCGATTAAACTTGTCATTGACACTTTGAAAAACGTGAAACTTCTAAGTGGAGCATAGAATGTTGTTTGTGCACGGTCTACTATATGAATTAGTTGCCACCACGTAGCTTGCGCGTTTATTGAATCGAACGGATAGTTCTCTGAGTCGTGCGTTACCTTAGTTCAAGGCCTAATTAAATTTATTTGTCTTACAGTTCATTATAGAGTGCAAGCTAGCTTGGTAGCTCCGGGTGATTAGTCGTAGCTCACGATACCGTGACCATGAGATTTTATCATCACATGGGGAGCAACCATTGGTATGATTAACTGCCAATTAGTAGCATAGAATGAGGTAACAATCAATTGCGGTCTAGAAAACCTTGACTCTAGGCACTATGTACTCGGAGTCATGTCCTCAACTGTCTAGACTTTGTCGGACATGGTACATAGAATTCCCAACACTGGGATATTTCATACTGGCAGTGACTATAAAACAATACCACACTAAGCCTGTAAATAAACAAGGATATCACAACTAAAGAAGCAAAGAGGGCCTATACCATCATGGATTCAATTGAAATAACAATCAAAACATAAGTGATGCGTTATGTCCTTCTACAACATCCAAAACATTAGCGTATCATCCAACTTAGGGGTTGGTTTTTAGGTGGCCACATATCAAGTAGCAACCGATGACAAAAATAGTTAAGTTATTTACATCAACAAGGAAATATTTGATGCTAACACCCTACTGGTACCACATACCAAAGCAATTTCATGACAAAAATTATCTATGTGTCGAATGTCATATCCCCAGTAAAGATGTCACAAGCAAACTTCTCACGGTACATGCACGCCTAGCTCCTCCATGCCAGTTGTTAAACATTCTGCAAGCTTCATTGCAAAGACTCTGGATGATAGCCTGGGAGAGTTATAAAGCGAATTAGCTAGATAAATAAGAGCCTAGGTGTCATGTAGAGAATACTTTGGAGATGCATCTAATTACCTAACAGTTAAGAAGTATCTGTTACTGTTTGGATTTTTGTGCAATGAAGAAGGCTGTTTTTGAGCTTGAAGTTGAGGGTGGAGGTAGGGTGGCATAAAGGGTAAAGAGGGAGGGAGGGGGGACTCCATATAAGGGGTTAAAAGAGATTGATCAGATACTTATAGGAGGAAAAAGCAAAGGTTTTTTGGATACCAGAAGTATAGAAGCCTTGATAGAAACATATCAAACAAACCTATATTGTTAGTCAGTTTCTCCCTTCATTTCGCTTTTGTAGAATAATCCATCCTTTACCCATTATACATACACTCCCACCCAATACATATATACATCATTTTGTTCTCTTCTCTCTGCATGATTTCTCACTTTAAATCATTTCTGCATCAGATAAAAGGAGAAATAATATTGGAGATCCACATCTGAATTACAAGCCATTATGGCCTTCTTTCTTGAGACATAGTGGGGGTAGTCTTTTTTCTTGGCAATAACGACCAAAACCGGGTGATAATCAAAGCAATAATAATGATCAGAGGTTCATGGCTGCTAAATTTTTTACAGATTCATTCGTGGATTCCTAAGTTACAGGTTTGATTGAAGAAAGCTGCTTATTATATATATTAATTATTCATAATTATCCAACAAGTAACAATAATCAATATTTAAGACCCAAGAAGCAAAAAACAAGAAAATTTGCCATTACTCCTCCGCAATAATTGACTTACATATTGCCTCCTTTTCTTTTCTTTTTCTTCCTTTGTTGCTCTGCTGTATATGTGTCAGTACTCCTCTGTTAATATGTTTACTTTAACAAAAAATTGCAAACACTCAATATCAATTACCGAAATTAGGACACTTTGGCAAATTTGGGAGGTGATAACTAACTGTAAAACCCCTAAAATTTGAGAGAAAAAACAAACCCGACATTTTTGTAAAGTAGAAGGTGGGATCGAAAAATTACCTATACCCAAGATCATCTAAGTTCGTCTACAGTTCTTGTGCCCAAATCAGGCTCTTTGACTTCGAATCAACAGTCCGACGGTCGCTCACGAGTTAGTCCTGAGCTTTCTTCAAGATCGGTCGCTCGAACTTAACTATGAACGAGGTAGGCCAGCAGTAATTAAGTCATCTTCTCCGTTTGATATTGGCCTCGCGCATGATGGAAAATGGAGTCTTCTTCTCCTTTCACAACTAGATTGCGTTTTCTGAGGCTGCCTAACCTAAGTTTTTTTTTTTTTTTTGGGGGGGGGGGATG
>CAVNYN010289515.1:44127-56489 GCA_963692815.1 Nyctanthes arbor-tristis | reverse complement strand
AAGAAACCCATCCAACGCTCTTCGCCGAGGTACCCCCACCTGCATGAGCTGCTTAATTTTTTTTTGGCTTTTAATTTGCTTGTGTTGGTTGGGAGTTGATGCTTTAAATTCTTGAATTTTCTTTGTTAGACATATAACTTGATTTTGTCATTGAAATTGATGCACGGATTGTGAAGAGAATGAGGCAATTAAAAATTGCATTTGCTTGAAACGATTCTCCAGTTGTTTTTTGCATATTGATCACTGTATATTGCTTCTCTAGCCAAGCCAATTATATCATTTCCAACTCCTAAGCCTTTAATGCCTCTTTGGTTGTAAAAATCTTGTAATTTGCATTTTTTTGCTAAATGTTGCTTAGAAAGTGTCTCTAGTGCTAAATGGGCATGGAAACTGAAAAATGTGTGCTGATTTTTATTTATGACTGAATTTATATGCACTTATAAGTTAATATTGTTGTTTACATAATATAGATGACTAAATGGGCATGTTTTGTTCGTAGAATTTTCGGCTCTATGGATAGACAAAAATGGAAACAATGCACCGATTGAACTTGATGTTGATGATTGAATGAATGAAATTGGTTTGTAAGTGGTACTTAAATTATTATGAATAGTAATTTAAGTAGGCCTAGCCTAGTTTCTCTACTTTTTGTCATATTTGTAATTATAATGTTTTATCTTTGACATTTTTATTTTTTTCGTTGAAGTTGGAGATTTCGAATAATTGAGATGTGATGTGACGATTGAAGAAAGTAGAGACCGATCAAGTTCTTTATTTGTTGTTTAGGAAAGACATTATGCTATTATGTTTTATGCCATCAACTTTTGATATTCGATTTGGTTGTATGATTACAAGTTGTGACAATTAGTTTCACTCTATTTTGTATGATTGCACTTACAATATGCGTATTTGTTTGTTTTAAACTTTATTTGTATGTCGTTTTATGGTTAAGTATTTAGAAAAAAATTTTCACAAGCCCGGAAAAGCTCGGAAAAAACCGAATTCATAACCTGAGCCCGGACCGTAACCGAAACCGTTTGGGCTTGCCATTTTTGAGACCGAGACCGGGACCGAACCGAAGATGTTTGGTCTAGTCTTGGTCCTTCTAAAACCCGGGACCGAAACCCGTTTGCACACCCCTAGAATTCAGGTCTCCTAGTCATGGGGGTAGAAAATGGAGAGGAACCGAGAAGCGAGAACATTGTGAGTGACAATAATTTGCCTTCCAACTGTTCTTCGAATTCATGTGACATCAAGAACCCTTAGGAGGGAACTTGGAAATGATGAAAAGGCACTCAATACTGAACAGACGCATATAGAGTTCCATCAGGAGATTTTGCTTATAAGAGGAGTTCATAAAAAGGCACATTTGACCAGATTGTATAAGCTGAGTCCAGAAAATATGGACTGAAGGAAACATAGTGGTTAAACCAACCATAGTGAACATTAGTGCTCACAGAAACTCAGTCCATGCTTTTACAATCAAAGAAGTCACAAGATAAGATTTTTAATCTTTCCCATCTCCATTTTAACCAGAACTAGATTTCACATGGTCATTCATAGAGAATGAGCTGATAATTAAGAAGCTTCAAGGGAAATGCACAATCTCGAAATTTTCCAATAGTTCCACTTCAAGATAATAATAGCTTTTTAATACTTCATCGACCTAGTACAGATACATCATCAAAGAATCACATGTCATATGTGACTAATCTTGAAGGTTTCAGATGCATATTCAACCAAATAATAGATAGAGCTAATATTTGACTTTTGCGCCAACAAAAATTAGGACTAACCCTATTCCAATATCATCTAATTTAAATGCTCAGAGTTTTGATCGAATTGTCTGGTTTGCTGTTCAACAATTAGAGAAACTAAAATATGAAAATGTCACAGCTAAAAAGCGTACCTTTGTGCAGTCAGCTACAGCCTTTTTGTACTCTCCGACCTCCTTGTAACACGAGGCTCTGCAGCATAAGACCTCCATAGTCCCATCATTATCACCGGCTTTCTCAAAAAGAATCACAGCCCAAGACAACCATTTGATAGCATCAGCGTACTGGCCCTGCTTCTGATTATCAATACCCTTAGTCTTTGCAACCGAACCAGTAACTCCAGCAGGCGGCGGGGGAAGTCCTTCAAGCTCAGTAGTCCCACCAGTATCGTGTCCTCCAAATTCTGAACCCATACCCCAATCGTCACCACCTGAAAACTGCTGGCTCTCATATCCCTGACTCTGATTAGAACCACCAGCAGCAGAGGAAAATATAGAGTCAAAATCATTTACCCCCACAGATTGCGTTGAAGGCTGACTTTGATTGTGAGACTGGGGACTTGAAAATCCAAAATCACCTAGTGGATCACTATTACTAGTGGGAAAGGTGCTTGACCTAAATGAAGATCCATTTGTATTTGGAGCAGCATTTTTAAAATCCCCAAACACTTCGTCCTCAACTCCACCCTTCTTGCTCCCTTTATTCTCAGACTTCATCCCACCACTAGGCTTAGAGCTGAAATCAACTAAAGATCCAAAAGGGTCCTTATTTGAACTCATGCCACCGCTTCCTGCCATACTCTTCATAGACTGGCCAACAAGATCTGGACTCCTAGTAGTATTCCCACCCAAATTCACATTTCCCCCACCATAATTCGTGGAACTCATGTTATAATTTGCACCCCAATTCATATTTCCACTGCTATTATTAACATTAGTCATTGGACTTCCACCATTTTTTACAGAACTAGAGCTACCCGTTTTGGGCAATGAATCAGCCATCCCACCCAGGGAGAAAGAGCCTTTATTTGCAGCAGGTGCTGCGCCTTTCAATGGCGCATTGCTGCTACTCTTGTTGCCTATAGCAGAGCTCACCAAATCCCCAAACAAATTTGGGTTCTTATCATTCACAATCCCAATACCCGTGGAACCAGAATTCATAGGGCCCGAATTCCAACTCTTTCCAAAAATATCTCCCACCATAGACGTAGGCCCGGATAAAGAAGGCGAAGCCCTAGACTGGACAGGATTCACCGGCTTATGGGTCCAAGCCGGTGTCGTATTGGGTCTAGAATAGGCAGATGAATGAGTGTAGGAGGTGGAAGAATACGATGAAGTCTGATTTTTCTGATCATTCAAAGATTTCGGGCGTCCCGTCCCGATCTCCAAGATCGAAATCAAATGCATTCGTTGAGCCAGTCTTGTTATTAGATTTTCCATAACTTGAATTCATCCTTACTTAATTTTTGGTGGGTTTTTGATATCTTGATAATATGAAAACACAAACGAAAATTAGCAAAATAGACGCTCCGTAATTGCAGATCGGAAAGAAGAAAAATGAGATCTTGGGAAATGAAGAATATTAAAAATGCGTACCTGATGAGATTAATATACGAAAATTTTCTGTTTACATAAGAAAAAAACTGGATCAAAGAGAAAAATTGGATTGGTGAAATGATGCACCCCAGAGAAGCTCGATCGATCTGTGGGTTGAGCGTTTGCTTTTAATAAAGGCGGTGACAGGGATCCACGATTCTTCCAATTTTTTAGAAGATGAAGAGATGAAGAAAATGGTTGGACTTGAAATTCAAGAGTTTTGGGAGGGTATTTCGGGAAAGTGAAGATTTTTATTGTTTGGCAACTAATTTACAACTCGAAATGAAAATCTCCAATATGTGGCAACTTAGATTATAAGAAAAATTGTATTTGTCAACGAATGCGTGTTATTATGTATGCACGTAATATGTGACACACATTTAGACTATAAATGTGAAATGCTTGTAGTTTAAATATTTGACACATATACGCCCATAATAATATGCATATATATAGATAAAATAAAATTACTGTAGATTATAATCTAATTTAATTATAATCTGTCACACGATATTATTTCATTGGTTTTATTTGTTTCAAAAAGTTAAAAAGTAAAAGTCAAGGAACATATTTTAATTCAGATTATAATTTAAAACGTTGCCAAACACTTGTCATTAATTAATTTGGTCCAAGAATATGTTATTAAGAAATGTATATAAGAAAAAAAATTGTTATGAAACAATTAATTTGTGGCAAAGGCTATAGCACGTGCTAGTCAACCCTAGGCAATGTTCAAAAAGTCGAAATGTGCCCTGAGACGTTTTTCGTGTTGATTGAAATGTAAGTCTCTTAATAAATCTATAGAAACAAGTTTGAAACATTGTAAAACAATCTAAAATAACTTATTTGAACCTAGACAGAATGAATGGATCTAAAGGTCTGGTATATACATCATCGCAGTTTTTCTATAGTGTCCATTGGACACTATAAGATGATATTTAATGGATTACGTGACAGGCTCTCATTGAACATATCAGGAGACTTATCTCTCAATGTGTCTAATGAGAGCCTGCAATATAATCTATTAGACTCTATACATGGAATCTAATGAACATCATAGAATGTACCTACATCATCACACATTGATACTGTGAATGAACCGGATAATTTACAACTTGCAATAATTAACTAAGAAGACGACGGCAATGAAAGCTACAGGTAGCATTAGGAATGTTGATAAACGTACCCATTAAATGTTATTTTTCTGGTCGACACATGGAGCTTTAGACTAAAAAACGTTGGATTGTAGATTTGAAATTGCAGAAGTTCTCGTGCAATAGAAGAACAACAAGCAACGATCTCTTGAAGCCTACGCTTCTTTATTTTTGATTTTTTTTTGAAGCTTGTGTTTCTAACGTATTGGGCTACGGTTGGTTTTTGAGATGTAATCTGGTTTCATTGTAATAGGTTGAGTCCTTAAACAAATAAAAAAGTGATTTGCATGGTCATTTAGAGGTTTACACTACATGTGCTTTGATTTGTAGCCATAGAGGCGTACACGCCTCAGCACCAGAGGTGTGTGCCTCGACGGAAAAAGTCTCAGACTAGTGTTTCAAGGTATCGGTAGTGCGTCTCAAGTGTGCCTTACCTTGCCTTTCAAAATACTAATTAAATTAATAAGGGTTAATTTCACATATCGTCCCTAAACTTTAGAGTTAGTATCAGTTGAGTCTCCAACTTTTTTTCCAACCGACTAGTCCCCTATCTTTCATTAATTCACACAGATAGTTCTTAAAGTTTTCTATCAATTTTTCCGTTAGCTCTTTGACTAAATTACCATTTTTTTCCCTTATTCTTTTAAAATAAAAAAGTTCAAAAATATAAAAAATAGAAAAAGTGGGGTGCACCCCTTCCTTTTGGCTGCCACAAGCGACATCAAAAGGCGGAGACTTCCCCAGTCTACCCCACTTTTTTTTAATTTTTATATTCTTAAATGTTTTGTATTTTACTTTAAAAGAATACAAGGGATAAAATAGTAATTGGTTGAAGAGTTAACGGAAAAATTGTCAGAAACTGTTGTAAAGGACCATCTGTGCGAATTAATGAAAGGTTGAGGATCCAATAGGTTGCAAAAAAAAAGATTAGGAACATAGCCGATACTAACGCCAAATGTTGGAGATGATTTGTGAAATTAACATTTAATAAGGATCTGTTTGATTGCAATGATGGAAATTGTATGGAAAGAAAATATTTTCCAAGTAATTAAATTCCTTAGAATTTATTTTTCTCAGAAATGTCAATTACATGTACTTGAATGCCTTAACTTTTCACTTACAAATTGTTGTTGTTTTTCATCTTTTGGTGTTTGATAAACATTATTTTCCGTTGAAACAATTTTTTTTCAACTTTTTTTTTACCTTGAAAGCAATTATTATTATTATTATTACTATTATGGTTTTTTGAAGAATTATTATTATTTAATAAAATAATTAATTTTCTACAATTTGTACGTTTTCTCATGAAAATTAATTATGCATACTTTGTTAACGTATATTTTTCATTTGCCAAAGATACACAAACACTAATTTTAAGATCAAAACATGTTTACATTTGGGATCGAATCAAATCACGACGAAAAAAGAAAAGAAGATTACTAATGTACAATACAAGCTTACAAAAAGAAATTGTACGTAATTGAGTGAGTGATTTGTGTGTGAATAAAAAAATAGAATAAAGTTATTTGGAATCCAGAAATGTTGTATAATTAGAAAAATTTTTGAAATGACAATAAAGTTTTATATCCCTTAGCATTGACAATTAATGGCTGGTAACAGAAAATCCAAAAAAACTAAAAAGGTAAAATTCGAGAACGAGGAAAATAAGTGCAAATTACAAACATAGCGAACAATTACCTAGCCAATTAGTCCAATATAAAAAAGAAGGTGTTAAAAAAAAGTGTAACTATTTTTTTAATAAAAAATATGGAATTCCAATTCCTTGGAAAACTAATTACCTAGGTACCCCCAAGGAAAACTTTTTTTTTTGTTTTCTTAAAAAAATATGGTCACATGACCAAATGTGCAAAAACATTTTTCAAGGAAAAAAGGCCAATCAAACAGTACAAAAGTGAGAATATATGTGAAAAAAATTACAGTAAGTCTTTCCTTACTCTATTCACTTCACTTCACTTCACTTACCCAAGCCCTAATTTCAGTTAATGGCTAAGCTTGTACAGTCCATCAAGTGGTGTGGCACTCATACATAGCACTCCTCCCAAAGCCACTTTTAAGATGGTGATGATAGAGATATGAACGAGTCGCTCGATTAGCTAGCCTAAATTTTTAGCTTGACATGGACTCAAACATATTTAAGCCTAAGCCAGACCGAGTTGAGCTTCGGCCTACCCTGTTTTAAAAAAATAAGGCTTGACAGCAGCCATTATTTTTTTGCTTTTTAAAATAAAATGTTATTTTTCTAAAGGCTTAAATTTACAATTTTAAATATATTTATTATTATTATTACTTTTTTAAATAATAGTGTGTGGGAGGCAAAAGGCCCGAGTATTTCTATAGAACCAATGTTGGTTCCTGGTTTCTTGTGTGAAACTGAGTGGGTTTCTTATATTTTATAATTGTGTTATAGGTACCAACATTGGTTATGTGGAATTTCACAAAAGGCCCTCCACATACTAACTTTTGCAGGCTACAGCCCACTAAAAGATAGCTACAGCATACTAAAAAGCACTTAGCTTGCCAACTTGCTTTCAAGCAGGCTATGTTACGAGCTGGTCCATGTATGAGTAGGCCGGTGCTGGCTGATGAGCCACATGGACCAGTCTGGCTCGAGTCGAGCCCCATATTCAAGGCTCGGCCTGAGCTTTGGCTAGTTAAAAATGAGTTGTTGTGATGAGCTGGCTCAGCTTGAGTTTTTTATGGGTTCAGCCGCAGGTTGCCCAAGTCGCCTGGCTCGTTTAACACCTCTAGGCGCTACGGCTTGGGAGAGATTGGTAATGATGGCATTATAATTGCAACACTAACCGAAAGTGTTGTGTTACAAATTACTTGTGGTTGTGAAATTAAGAATTAGGAAGGGTGGACAACGAAAATACTTGATTTTTGGTTAACATTTAAAAACCACCATCATTAATCAACTAATTTAAATTTTAAATTTTTGTCACATAGCAGCACATTATCGAGCCACATCTTTGATGTGGTGTAACTTTTTACATCATTTTAATCATTACATCTACATGACATCATTACGTAACGACACCTATACAAAATTTGAATTTTAAATCTATTTATAAATTACTCCAATTAAAAATGGTTGTCAAACATAGTGTTAATTCATTTTTAGAATTTGTAAATTTAAATAAAAAGAACGGTATTAGCAACATGTTACTGTTATTATTAAATAATTATTACTTCATCCGTCTTATTTAACTTTTCCACTTTGTATTGTGCACAAAGATTAAGAAAAGTCTTAGGAAAAGAAAAATTTCAAACTAATTTCCTTAAATACTCTTATTTTAATGTTTGACATATTCCAAAAACTAATTTTACATTTTCATCATTAAAAGAGGTATAATTGTAAATGAAGATAAAAAAGAAATATTAAATATAGAAACAAGACAAAGTAAATTGGATAAACAAAAAGGAAAACATGTACAAGGTAAATGGGAGAGAGAGTACTTAAAAAGGGACATTTTCACAACTGCAATGCGGAGTGACATTTAATGCAATTTTGCTTTAAGAAGGGACATATTTGCTACTGCAATAAGAAGTGACCTTTGATGCAATTTTCTCTTTAATATATATGTCAAGCGAGGATAATGCGCACACTCTTTTTAGAAAAGATAATACACATACTCTTGATTTGTAAAGATAGTTTTTCTCCCGAATAAAAAAAGGAAGTGATTATTCAAAACTTATAATAACCGATTACCCAAACAATTCTTCTTCTTCTTCTTCTTCAAGTTCAAATCTTGATTCCTCTTTGATAGTAATTGAGTAGAAGCCTAAGCATTCTATTGTCAATATTTCATTCTTCTGGATGCCAATGCAAACCAAACGCACTTAATCCACTTAAGTAGAGCGGATGATGGGGGTGCGGATTGAGGAATTATAATTGCTGATTTTGAAACATACTAACTACTTCTTTATTAAATCTGATACCGCTTCAATAACATATATATATAACAAAAGTGCTACAGACTTCATCGACTGCTAGCTAGTTTATCACTAGCATATATAGCAGACAAGTGACTCCACTTTTGTATGCATTTGTACAATACAAAGGGAGCATCCTTAGAACTATGCATACATACATACATACATACATACATAAAAAAAAACAGCACATACCAAGGAGAGTACTAGCTAGCTAGTTTAATAAGCCATAGCATGAGATTTCTTTGTATAATTTTTATCCTCATTCGCGTCATCGTGAAACTGCAACACCTTGTAGCAGTTTATCATCTCTTCTGGTTTTATCTGACAAACACGAGCTTGTGGCGGTTGGTACCGGTAAACACAATCCAGTTTAGGCCCTCGTGGAGTAGGCCTTGTCTTTTCTCGGTAGTGTGCCGCATCCACTATTGTGAAACCTTCCTTACCTATTCTTAAAAGATCGGCCTTGGACGACATTCTTAATTAATTTAAGGTAGAAGAAAAGAAACAAGTGTAATATGGGATATATGTTTTGTGTTGTTCTTGATGTACTGGTCTCAAAAGGCATGCAATCCCTTTATATAGAAATTAAGCTTAATGTCTAAAAAGGAACTAAGACGACTCTGAACAAATTAGGCTGGCCGGCGGATTCGCTACTTGTTCTGATTCCTTTAGGATGAGTATTAAGCAGTTTCCTAGTAGAATGGAACTGAACACGGTTAACAATATATTCTCCGTTAGCTTTCTATTTTGAACAATCGGAAAAAGAGGAATTAAATAACGCGTTGGATTCTAAACGATCCTTCGCGCGTATGACTATTACGTGAACAATGGTGTTCATTTCGGGTTGTTTATTCGTCAGTATCGTTTAGCTTACAATGTATTTGGAAGCCCTCGGCCAAACAAATATTTTACAGAGAGCCGAAAAGGAATTCCTTTAATAATTGGCCGTTTTAATCCTTTGGAACAACTCAATGAATTAAGTAAAGATTTGACTATTACGTGATGTGGCGTGATTATGAACAATGGTGATCAGTTATAGTTTTAACAAATTGATGAATGATGTAGAGTAGATGTTTGTGTAGATCAGAGAAGAACTTGATGAAAAACAAGACAAAACCAGATTGATCTCACGTAGAAAGAAGAACGGTAAAGTGACGGATTTCAGTCATTCAAAATCGTTTAGGCCACCGAAATAATTTTTAATTTACCATTTTGCTCCTTGGGTCCTTAACCTTTTCACATTTTTGCCCAAGGTCCCTAAACCTAGATTTCTAGTAATTAAGGTCGCTAACCTATATATATACTACCTCCGTCCCATAAAAATAGATTCAGTTTCTATTTTTATTTTTCTCACATTATAGTCCGCTTATATAAATGAGGTTAAATAATTAATTCATTTTTTAAATATACCCTTAGTCCAACTATACTAATAAATTTATAGTGCATTAAATTGAATTAGTCTTGAATAAGGATATATTAGGTAATTAACTGTAAATTTTGTATTTCCAACTACATTAATTCACATTTCTTAATCTATAAGATTTGTTGATATGGACCTATTTTTATGGGACGGAGGTAGTACTTTTTATGCTCATATCACAACCTTTGATTTCTAGCAGCGTAGGTCCTTAAGACTTTTTTATGTTCAAATTCATAAATTGTTATTTTCAGTTCACACCTTACTCAAATATAATAATAGGAATCAATTAAGTTGGTTGCCTAACGAATCATATAATTAGTTTATTTCAAGTAAGAAGGGTATTATTAGAAATAGCTCTTGCCATTCCATGTAATCATTACTTTCCGTCAAATAAAATATTGACGTTGACAAGTGATATTATATTATACCTCTGCCTCTATTCAATTAATTTTAATTCAGCCCCAATTTTACCAATTAACAAATGGCGCTTTCTCCATACGCGATCCTATTAATTCTACTCACGCAGATATTGCCGTTTTCTCCATAAGACGGAAATATGAAATTGTGCGTGAATTGCTATGGATGTTGTGTATTCTTCATATTTTGTCTCTGCAGTTTTTATACGGTTCCTATATACTCTTGCATTTTGCAAACTTATAACCTTCAACTATAGAACTTACAACGGAAATTCAATAATTTGTGAAATTGTTTAAGAAAGGGATCAGATTCGGATTACACTAAAAATACAATGATGATGTCAGTTTGATTACGTAATATTTTCAGTTTTCAGTTTATAAATAAATTATGGAATCATATTCCATTCATATATATGATCCCATTAATCATTAATGTCTTCAAATGCAATTTAGAACTGTACTAACTGCCTAATTTACACAAACGTGTCACTTCGTTAGTTGACTGAGTAGAGTTTGGGATCGCTACTCAGTCGATTGTTTTACCGTTTTCATGTTATGTTTTGTGATGTAGTATGAAACAAGGAATTCAAATAACAAGCCAAGTGAAATCTATCAAAAAAGATGAAAATTCACATAAATATTGACCGATGAAGATGATCTAGAGCTCACAGAAAGAGCCCACCATGGACTAATATAATTGCCTCTATTGCCACTTTTCCTACATACTCCCCCAGTGACGTAGCCGGCCAGTATCACAGGGCTAGGCCGTGAAGTGCAAGACTAAATCGTTTCTATAACTTTTCTTTCTTTTTTTTTTCCTTTTTTTCTTTTTTTTCTAATTTACAAGTACAAATAAAAAAAAATTCACCCCCCGGGGGGGGGGGGAGAGCCTTCAACCCCCTGTACTCCCCACTTTTCTTATTTTTGGGTCCACGACATGCTTAAGGAGCTCACTGTAGACTCCAGATATCATTATTGTATTAAGTGAATAATGACTACGGAAAACACTAAACATGTATTTACATAATTATTATGGTTATAGTTCTAGGGGTTATAACATGGTAGATATTAGCAATCACAAACGAAATTAAGAACCATTACCAACCACGATAGACTCTCATATAAAACCCAACGAAATAATAAAATCCTACGAGGTGTTGCAGTTTCACAATGAGGTGATTAACAAGGATTATATACGAGGAAAACTCGAGCTATGGCAATTAAACTAGCTAGTCTATATTCTCCTCTGCGCCATGATTCTATATATACGCATGTATGCATATAGTTTTAAAGATGCTCCCTGTGTATCGTATAAATGATACAGAAGTCGAGTCATTGTCTACTATATATGCTAGTGATCAACTACTATAGTAGATGAAGTGAGTAACATATATATAGAGTTGCATTATTATATGAAAAATTAAAGCGAGAATACATGTGTAAATTAAAACCCCCTAATAATGCCCTCATTGAAAATAAATTTAGGGTCGTTTGTCAATCAATTATAAATGGTTCCTATCATAATCGAATCTGTAGGTGCATGTAACTTTAGCGATGGTCACACGTGATGTCTCAACTTTCAAAATTGGCACCTTACTTGTCATCTTGATTATAATCAAATTGTACGTGAAGAAAAAGATTTCTTGTCAGTTATACATGTGGGTAGATCTATATTCTATTTCTACTGAGCTTTACCCAGTCATCAATTCACTGAATAATCAATAGTACAAAGTGAAAAATAATTTATGCACTTTATCCTTGGACAACTTTTGACAGATTCCAACAAATTACCACAATGTGATCAGCTGCAGCAGCATATCAGATTTAACTAATTAATAAGCTCACAAGCTTCAGAAATTGGAGATGAAAGATAAGTTACAGTTGTATAAATTGTACATGGATCGACTAGGTGCCCTGCCCTTCAATGTACTGCAGAGGTCGGTCAGGCATTCTTGGCATTGGGTAATCAGCCTTTCCACCATACATGTTGATCCATATATTAAGAGTAGCGTTCAACAAGCCATTTCAAGAAGATCGAGTCCCCC
>CAVNYN010289515.1:0-44102 GCA_963692815.1 Nyctanthes arbor-tristis | reverse complement strand
AAAAAAAAAAAAAAAAAAAACGGATTTCATTTCTCATCATCGCTCTTGACACTATATTCAGGATTTCTTTTGTTCGTTATTTTTGAGGATTCTTTTGAGATAAGGACATTTGCAGTTATTGCTCTATGAATAAATTAAGTGGCATTCGTATAATCCTAAGGACACTTCTCTTCTTGTGGACAAACACAAGTGGTTATTCTAAACATTTCCGATTGAATACCCAAAATGATTGTTCTTGACATGAAACATGTTTGTCACTGTCGTTCTTTTCAAATTATTCAAAAATCTCTACTCCTCTTTGATAGTTCAGCTTGACCAGGGGCGTAGCCAACATATGAAACTAGGGTTAGCCGGATCGAAAAACACATTTATATAAATACTATTTTTTCAAAACATAATCGCAAAAGGTGTTCAATTACCCAAAATCTACTATTAGCCTAAAAAGTAAGTTGAACCCGATAATTTTTTTACTTTTAACAACTTCATCTATTAGCAAGAAACTCATCATTCATTTTGTTGTGAACTGCACATGTTTCATTATCGAAAATACTCTTACCTGTAGCCATAGAAAACTCATCATCCATTTTCTTGCCAAGAGACAATTGTGTGGCCTTAATAAAATCTACACTATCAAGGAACTCCCTCCATTCCATAAAAATAGACCCAATTTCTATTTTTATTTGTATCAAATTATAGTCCATTTATATAAATGAGATTGAACAATTAATTTCTTTTTCAAATATGTCCTTAGTCCAACAACTAATAAATTTGTAATGCATTAATGATTATGTTGACTAAATAAAAAGTTATTCAATATTGAATAAAAGTATATTAGGGAAGCAAGTGTAAATTTTGTATTTCAAACTATATTAATTCACATTTTATTAATTTACGTAAAAGATTGATATGAGTTTATTTTTATGGGACCGATGGAGTATTTAACAGAATCAACTAGAAAGTTATCTTTTTAAGGCTAAGCTAGCTGGCCATAAGATAAAATTGAAACCTCAAATTACTAATAGAACAAGTTAAGAAGCAGAGGCGAGGGATGGCCGAAATTGAAATACAAGATTATTTCATTACAATAGCTGATAACACCAATTCATATAACAAAGTGTTTCAGACTTCATCTTCACTCCACTTTTGTATCATACAAAGGGAGCAAACTTAGACTACTGATACATATTATATATTACATACTTTATTACATATAAACACACAACAGAAAGGAGACTAGTAGTAGTTTAATAATAAGCCATGTCTTGTGATTTCTTGGTGTAGTCCTTAACCTTCACGCCATTGTGAAACTTCAACACCTCGTAGGAGTTGATAGTCTCTTCTGGTTTAATGTGGTAAGCACGAGCCTGTTGTGGTTGGTACTGGCAAAAACTAGCAGCGGCCGGTTTACGTTCTTGTGGAGCATTTGATTTTTGTGCGTTAGGCCATCTCTTTCTTCCCTGGTATGCAGCTTCCAATATTGCGAAACCTTCCTCTCCTATTCTTAGGAGATCTGCCTTGGACTTGGACGACATCTTTTGACGCTGAAGAAAATATATAGTATATATGATCAAAGTGAATAGCTAGTGATGATGTTTTCTGTTGTTCTTGGTTTCAAGGGGAAGTCCCTTTATATAGGAAGCAAATTGTTTAGCAGTGGGAGGAAAATAAAGTAGCTAATCCGATAAATCTGAACAAAGGGGGCGGTGGATTCCCTTCTTGAAATCATCTGATTCCTTTCGGATGAGCATTGAACACTTCTCCCATTAGAAAGGAACTATACATATATACATATACATACATTAATAAAAATTCCAATACTCCGAGTGGAGTGAGGTTGCACGTAGATTATAATGTCGGAATATTAGGACCAACTAATAATAAATATATGAAAACCCACCTGGTCTCAGGGTCGCTCCGCCTCGTTAACCAACACAAACATGGTTAAGTACAATTTGATTACATACTATATCTAACACAAAAGTCAAAAGTATTCAATCAAATTTCTCTTGTAATACCCTCGTTATATAGAAGTCCTTCGATGTAGGTTTGTTTGAAGTTGACGCCTTGAATCTTGATGGTTCATAATGTTAAGAGATTTCTATATATATTTGTTAATATGTAGATATTTCTTTTTTTAAAAAAATGAAATCTTTTTCGAATGGCTTGTAAGGAAACAATGGAATTAGATGATTTGTATTTTTCATTTAGAAACTGGGGTTTTGAATTTTCAATTTGTTCTTTGCTTTTTTGTTTTAATAATTTTCTTTTGAAGTGCATATAGAAATATATATCCTTCCAAAAGAGAGCGCACAAAAAAAAAAATCAATAATACAAACCCTATATAAGGAAACACAAGAGGGGGAATTGAAACTGGGACCTCTATGTCCCAAGGCCTCAACCTTAGCCCCCTAATCAAATTGGCTAAGGTCTCATTGGCTGTTTTAATAATGTTTTTATTCAATGTGAAGGGGGTAAAAAGTCATTTCCTTTGCCTTTCACCGGGAATTTCAACGGAAATTGTTAGTGAGGACTTTCATGCTAATTTTTGGAATGTTGAGGACCCCTAAAATTTTGGGAAAAAAGAATGGGTATATATTTGCTATTTATTGTAAAGTTTGGGGACCTTACTTGAAATTTACCCTTTTAAATTGACTTTTTTCTCTTTTAAATGTTAATAATGTGTGAGGACAAAAGTGTCATTTCAAAAGGAGTTAATATCCGAAATAGATGGAAACTGTTATTAGGAATGAAATGTAATAATAAATGAAAGGTTGGAGGTCCAACATGATAGGAAAAATGAATTAGGACAAAATTGTATGAAAATCGAAGTATTGGGGACCTAGAATGTAAATTACCCTAAAAAAATTACTAAACACAATGTAGATCAAATACGACGGAGTGATTAAAGTTGTGTCAAAGGTTGTAACATGTGCTAAGTGATTAAAAAAAGAAAATTCATTTTTCTTCCCTTGACTTAACTCATCCAAGCTCTAATTTCACTTAACAGCAGAGCTGCGACACAATTCGAACCATTATTTTCTTTCTTTCTTTTTTTTCCCCCTGGAAAACAAAGAAAAGGGAGGGGGGAAAAAAGAATAGTGGAGAGAATTTTTCTAAGGAAGGGCAACCTCTCCACTTATGGAATGGTAACTGTCACGTGCCCCCTGTGATTGGGGAATCAGGAGGTGGGACCCCCTGATTCCCCAATAACACAGGAGCACGTGGTAATTGCCACTCTGTAAGTGGAGATATAACCTCTCCATAGCTGGACTCGGAGAGTGGAGAAGGTAAGGTAAATAGTTTGATACACATGGAATCAATCTCTAAGGTCAAAGTTGGAAATCTCTTTATTCATAAAGACACTTTTCTTCTGCATTCAGAAGAATTAAATGGCAGTATGAGGTTACCGTTTCATGCATAAGGTTAGTCGCTCATCTCCCTCTTCAAATTGTAAATTCTGTTTTGATGGAATAAAATGATGGGAGAATCCAACCCTCCGATTGAATTTAGGCGGAGGCCTAAAAATCACACCGAAATTTGTATGGTGCTTTCAGGAGGGAAAAGACACTTTTCTTCTCGAGTACAAAAGGAAGTAACTATTCAAAACACACATTCAATTACCTAGATTATTCTTCTTGTCATAAAACGGCCGCTTCATTATAATTATTGTTCTTTCCAAATTGAAATCTTAAAAGAACACGAGAAATAAGAGGATTAAAGAGCTTGCAAACACAATAACACCCATAATATATATATATATATATATATATTTATAATACTTGAGACGCACGTGTTACAATACAAAGGCAGCATCCTTAAATTATGCAAACATAAAAAAAAAAAAAAAAAAGGAAGAGCAGATAAGAGAGTACTAGCTAGTTTAGTAAGCCGTAGTTCGAGATTTCCTCGTATAATCCTTATCAATCATGTCATCGTGAAACTGCAACACCTCGTACGAGTTCATTATCTCTTCTGGTTTTATGTGACAAACACGAGCCTGTTGTGCCTGAGACCTGTAAACACAGGCCGGTTTAGGTTCTTGTGGAGTATGCCTTGTCTTCTTTCCGTAGTACACAGCGTCCAATATTGCGAAACCTTCCTTACCTATTCGTAAAAGATCTGCCTTGGACGACATTCTTAATTTATTATGATAGAAGAAACAAGTGTATATGGGATCAAAGTGAATAGGATATAATGTTTTGTTTTGTGTTGTGTTGTTTCAAAGGGCAATCCCTTTATGTAGAAAGCTCAATGTCTGAAAATGATTTAGTTAGACAAATCTGAACAAATTAATTAAAAGGGTGGCTGGTGGATTTCCTTCTTGTTCTGATTCCTTTCGGATGAGTGTTTATCAATTTCCTAGTATAAACGAACTTATGACTGATCGGTTGTACGTAGTTCTAACAAACTAATGCAGAACAAATGCCCGAGTAGATCTAAGAAGGATTTGACTGAAAACGGCAAGTCGTGATTTGACAATTTGGCTCTCAGAGATTAATTCTGTTTTGAGTCAATGATACTATTTCTGAAGCGGGAACGATAAGGGGATGGATGGACCAAGACCTCCTACTTGAAACGTGATAACTTAACTATTGTAATACTTGCTTGTTCGAACCACTTCTCTTTTCTTAATTTTGTCTTTAGTTTTTAATTTACTATTTTGCTCCTAGAGCTTAACTTTTTAACAGTCGTCATATTTTCAATTAATTGTGTTCATAATAATTTTCTCCTTTCCTAATAATTCCAGTTGTTCCATTTTTCAAGCGCCATTTCTTTGAATTCCTTGCTTTGTGCTGGTCACAAAATTTGACATGAAAATGGGTCTATTTCTAGTGTAACAGATCGGACTCTGAATTCAGAGTCCGACCTCCAATTACAAGCTGCCAACTTACTGGTGTCTGGTGAGTTGATAGCTGCGGATAACTCATTGCCCGGCTTATTTCAATAGTCGGATTGTGAAAATGGTAATGTTGATTGACCGAGTTGTGATCCCAAACGAAAGACGTTTACTCGGTCGAATAACGAACTATTTGAGCAAATTAGGCAATCAGATACATAATAGGTGACAGTTCTATATTTGTCAATGGGATTCACAGTGTCAACTATATATGTGAATGGAATGTGATTCCATATATAATTTACAAACTGAAATGACTAAAAAACATCTTCACATCTGGATATTACGTAATCAAACTGACGTCAATATCATTGTATTTAGGCTAATCCGAATCTGATCCCTATATCTTAAACCCTATAGATCGACCAAAATTGTGTTTCAAAGATTGTCTATTGATTAAACAATTTGTTCGTCATAAGTTCTATAACAGAAGGCGGGGATCTACAGTTGCAAAAAATTTCTAGTACTCCACAAGGCCCGCTGGAGTAACCCACATGTGTATTAAAGAGTCCTATCCATCTAGCACTGCTGTGATACCAGAAATTTCTAAAATTGACAACCAATTATAATTAGTTCCCATTTTACTCAAAATTGACACCTAACTCAATTATAATAGCTAGGTGATTATCGTCAAAGTTGTGAATTAAGAACAAGATTTTCTTGTTACTTATTCTTGGTACACAATACACTCTGTGAGTTCATATTCTTTTCCTTTTTCTTTTTTGGTTGCAACCCATGTGAGTTCATATTCTCATTCTAGTAAGCTTTACCCAGTCAATTAATTGACCGACCAATAATGGAAAGTGAAAATCATTCTGTGCTCTTTCTCCTTTGACCAACTTTTTGACAGATTCGATCTAGTCTAAACGCAATCACTTCGACAAGTTTGTTAGAACTTGTAATAAGCTCACGAGCTTCAGATTAGACACGAAAGATAAGTTACTATGTGAAGTAATATTAGACCGTTCACCAATGTCTACGGCAAGCATGATTCACTGAGTACTAGGAAGGGGATGGGGAAGCCAAAGGCTCTTCTATTATTAAAAGTCTTAAGTAAGACCAACCGGTGGCGGATTGGACTTGGGTATGCACAAATTAATTTTCCAGAAAATTTTTAAACAACAAACGTTAGTTGAAATTAAAAAATACTCAAGTACCTTATTATGAATAAATATTGTAGTCTAGGCAATTTCATACTTTGATAACATTGTAAAATTACATCATTATCAACAGTGTCAAAAACATATGATCAACTCTCCAAGACTAATTTGAGGATTCTTTTGAGATATTTTATGTACATATATGTACGTAGTAGTTATTGCTGTAGGAATAAAGTGGCATTTTTATATTCACAAGGACACTTCCTGATAAGATCACGAAAGTGCGTATTTTAATCTAAGCAAACGAACGACGTCAAAACCCAAGAAAAGCCATTATTCGACCAATAGATTTGGACTTTAGAATTTGTAACCATTGAAAATTGATCACAAACACAAGTTGTAACCGTTGAAAATTGATCACGAACACAAGTTAAAACCCTCGCCACAAAGAATAAAGCCCTAAATCTTTTGATAAGAGACGTGTAATTCGAATCCGCAAAACACGATTTACCAACAAAAGAAATACATCTCTTTAACAAAGACAATGTCTTTAATTCATTATAAAAACTCGCTGTAATTAATTATATTATTACAATAAAACCAACATAGGGTAAAAATAAAACATAAATCTTGAAGGAAACGAAACCTAATTATTAAAAGAAAATATATAAAAATTCTAATTAGTAAAAGTAAGAATAAAAATAAATAAATTAGAGAATTCGCTAAAATTCACCCAGAATAATTGAAGTGCCACGAGACTAGTGGGCTCATGGGCTTTTTGTTCAGTGGCTAGTTTCTGTTTGGAAAACATATATATTATTTGTTCAAATCTGATACTGTTAACTTTGAATTGACGGATTTATTTTGACCCATTAATTGTTGTTCGGTTGCCTTCATTGGCTCGTATTACCCTCCCTCTTCAAGACAATTCGTCCTCGAATCACCATAGGGTTCAAAGGATCATCAAAGTCCAACTAGATCAAATGGAAAGTGATTCGAGCGGTCAGAAAGAAGAGTCACATTGTCCTCTTTGTATATGGAATCATAATGGATTGATGCTCTATAAAAAAACGAATCCCTTTGAAACCTTCCAAATTAATTCGGTAATTAACCTGGAAAAGAAATTTAAGTACACTGGGGAGAGATTTATTAACTTCATGAGATAGAAGGTAGGGGTCATTGTACTCATGTGGAATCATCTCAATCACACCATTTCCAACTTCAACCACATCTTTGACAATGATCAAGTCCGCCTTCTCAACTTCATCTAATTTTTTCAAAGGCTTGTTAATTCACATCCATCTTTTTTATCTCAACAATGTTACCAACTTCATCAACATTTGTTTCAATCACCTCTTCAATTATTGTCTCCCTTTCATCTTCTTTTTCTATTGCTTTTACCACTTCCTCTTTAATAGTTTTCTCAAAAACTTTTTCCTTTTCAATAATTTTTACATCAACTTTAATAATCTCTTTTTCCTCTCTTTCTTTCCTCTCTTTTTCTTTTAATTCTCACTTTATTTTTTGTAACTCTTCACCAATCACCTGAATGATTTTTTAAACTCACTTTCTTCTAATTCATAAGTGCTTACTCTAGTGTCAAAGAAGTAAGAATGATATTTTCCCCTGTTGAACAAATTTGTACCTATTTTTAGCCCTATCATAGACCGTGTTGATGCAATATTGCCATGATAAGAGTTCAAAGGAACCACATCACATAATGTTATATCGTTATACGTTCATATGGCAAAGTTTACAAACACTTGCTCAGTTACCTTCAACTTACCACACACATCCAACCACAATCTATATGGCCTAAGATGCTTTAAAATAGGTAAATTAACTCTTTTGACAAATGTAATGCTAACCAAATTAATGAGACAATTTTCATAAATAACCACACTACATGGCCGATCATTCACCAAGCACATAGTTTGAAATTTGAACCTGAAAATTTCCTCCATTAATCAATAAACAACAACTTTTCTTCTAAACATCCACAAAATCCCAATCAAGAAAAACCAACAAAAATTCTAAATTCAACCAAATAACCAATCTAACTCAATGCTAAAGATACAAAAGGAAAGATTAAAGCCTTTGGTTAACCGAAATTGGAGCCTGATGCTCTGATACTAGATGATAAAATCACGGAAGTGTGCATTTTAATCCAAGCAAATGAACGACGTCGAAAACCAGAAAAGCCAATATGTGGACAATAGATTTGGACCTTAGAACTTGTAACCGTTGAAAATTAATCACGAACACAAGTTAAAACCCTTGCTACAAAGGATTAATGCCCTAAATCCTTCGATAAGAGGTGTAATTCGAATTCACAAAACACGATTTACCAACAAGAGAAATTCGTCTCTTTAACAAAGACAAAGTCTTTAGTTCATCATAAAAACTGTCTCTAATTATTTGTATTACAATGATTTATATCGGGTAAAAATAAAACATAATTTTTGAAGGAAAAGAAACCTAATTATTAAAAGAAAATATATAAAAATTCTAATTACTAAAGTAAGAATAAAAATAAGTAAATTAGAAAATTGTTCACCAAAAATTCTGTTAGGATTTGACCCTCGAAAAGATGGAATTTAGCTACAAGACTAGTAGGCTCAGGGGCTTTAGCCCATCAGTTTTGTTCAGTGGCTCATTCCTCCTTAGAAAACATATATTATTTGTCCAAATCTGACACTGTTAATTTTGAATTGACGGATTTATTTTGACCCATTAATTGTTGTTCGGTTGCCTTCATTGGGTAGTATCACTTCTTTTCTCAAGGAGAAACACAAGTAGTTTAGTTATTCTAAACATTTTCAAGTATCCAGCTCACTATTCTTGTTTTGAAACATATTCTTCATTGTTGTTCTTTTCAAATCTCTTCTCCTTGTTGATAGTTGAGCATGTTGTCAATACTAATTTCGTATCACTGGAAGTTTCATTCTAGGACTCGTGGTTTAATTTTATTCTTCTATATGTGAAATTTCTAAGAGCTTCTCTAATGTAAATGTGTAGTCTTGGAGTGATGCGGAGGAGATATAGACACATAAAATGCACAGATCTCAATTATCTTCTTTCTCTTCTTTCTTAACTTTTTAGTTTCTCTATTTTTCATTTTTTCTTCATGATGTCCTTGCCATTTTCTACAACTAGTTATTGACAAGGATATTGTGGAGAAAAAATGGAAAATAAAGTGAGAAAAATGTTTAAAAAAAGCAAAAGAAGAGAGAGAAAATTGAAATTTTATTACAATATCTCATCGACGTCATCCCAAGACTACACATTTATTGAAGGTTGATTCAAAAACAATAATAAATAAAAGTATTTGTTTGTTAATTAATTGTATACAACTAGTTATTGACAAGGATATTGTGGAGAAAAAATGGAAAATAAAGTGAGAAAAATGTTTAAAAAAAGCAAAAGAAGAGAGAGAAAATTGAAATTTTATTACAATATCTCATCGACGTCATCCCAAGACTACACATTTATTGAAGGTTGATTCAAAAACAATAATAAATAAAAGTATTTGTTTGTTAATTAATTGTATACAACTAGTTATTGACAAGGATATTGTGGAGAAAAAATGGAAAATAAAGTGAGAAAAATGTTTAAAAAAAGCAAAAGAAGAGAGAGAAAATTGAAATTTTATTACAATATCTCATCGACGTCATCCCAAGACTACACATTTATTGAAGGTTGATTCAAAAACAATAATAAATAAAAGTATTTGTTTGTTAATTAATTGTATACAACTAGTTATTGACAAGGATATTGTGGAGAAAAAATGGAAAATAAAGTGAGAAAAATGTTTAAAAAAAGCAAAAGAAGAGAGAGAAAATTGAAATTTTATTACAATATCTCATCGACGTCATCCCAAGACTACACATTTATTGAAGGTTGATTCAAAAACAATAATAAATAAAAGTATTTGTTTGTTAATTAATTGTATACAACTAGTTATTGACAAGGATATTGTGGAGAAAAAATGGAAAATAAAGTGAGAAAAATGTTTAAAAAAAGCAAAAGAAGAGAGAGAAAATTGAAATTTTATTACAATATCTTATCGACGTCATCCCAAGACTACACATTTATTGAAGGTTGATTCAAAAACAATAATAAATAAAAGTATTTGTTTGTTAATTAATTGTAGGAAATATTTGGCATGTTATCTGATTTTAATTTAGACTTAGTCAAAGATTTATGAAGATTTCTATTATCTCTTTGTTTAGTGGTTAGATATGAAGTCGTGGAAAATAATATAGTTGAGATTTTCTTGCAACTTTCTATCTCTTGTAAGCCTATAAATGGGCACATTCACTTGTGAAAGTAATATACAAGAAAAATAATCTTTCCTGTATTTTTCTCTCTTCCTTTACTTTCTTGCAATCTTTTTATTCTTTCCAAGTTCCCAACATTTCTGGTATTAGAGTAGAGTTTTAGAGAGTGAGTAGAGAATGTAAACACGTGAGTTGAGTGAAACACTTTGACAGAAAGCTCCATGACCAGCAAAGGTATTGTAATGGGTGTTGCACAACCACTTATTCCTATTTTCAAATGAGAAGGTTATGAATTCTGGAGCATTCATATAAAGACTCTACTCAAATCTCAAGATCATTGGGACTTGGTAGAAAATGGTTATACAGATCCTGATGAAGAAGGTAGATTGCAGGAGAACAAGAAGAAAGACTCCAAGGCATTGGTGATCATTCAACAGGCAGTCCATGACAATATCTTCTCAAGAATAGCAACAACAACCACTTCGCAGAAAGCATGGTCAGTTTTGAAGAAGGAGTGTCAAGGTGATTCAAAGGTCATTGTCGTGAGGTTGCAATCACTGCAACGTGAATTTAAAACCTTGTTTATGAAAAACGGAGAATCAGTTGCTGATTTTTTGTCAAGAGCAATGGCAATAGTCATTTAGATGCGTCCTTATGGTGATAAGATAACTGACCAGACCGTGGTTGAAAAGGTATTGAGAAGCTTGGCTCTAAAATTTGATCACATGGTTGTTGCAATAGAAGAATTCAAGGATTTGTCAAATTTTTCATTTGATGAACAAATGGGGTCGTTGTAAGCCCATGAGTCAAGAATTAATAGATCACTTGAAAAGAATGAAGAAAATGCATTTCAAGTGAAGGAGGCAACCACCAAAGCTAGATAAGCTGAAAGTTCATTAAGTAGGGGCCGTGGAAGATGTCGAAGAGGAGGATACCGTGGACGTGGTAGAGGAAGAGGTAGGGTCAATCCAATGGGCAATAAAGGCAGTCCAGTGAGCAAAGAAACTACAGAAGTGGTATTCAGTGTTATGAATGTAAACAATATAGGCATGTGAAAACTGATTGTACATACAAAAATCAACAAATGAATTATGCAGCAGGAAATGAAGAAGAAAGTAAGCTCTTTATGGCTCATTTTAGCACTAACAATGAGTCAAGTGGAGCTCAGTTTGTAGACAATGTACGGATGCTCAAACCATATGACCAGCATAAAACCTTGTTTAAGGAACTTGATGAGACACAGAAGATGAAGGTTCATCTTGGCAATATCAAGGAAATGCATGTGGAAGGGAAAGGTACAATTAGCATTTAAAACACCCATAGTAATGTAAAAATATTGCATGATGTTCAGTTTGTACCTGATTTGGGATATAATTTGTTGAGTGCGGGACAATTAATGGCTGGTGAGTATATATTCAGTTTTATTTGATGATAATGCTTGTTGTATTAAAGAGAAGAAGTAAGGCCATACATTGATCAATATCAGCATAACTCCAAACAAAATGTTCCCATTAGAAGTTTCACACATGGGAAATTTTTCTCTTGCTGTTGATGGCAAAGATGACTTTACTCTATGGCATTTGCGATATGGGCATCTCAACATCAAAGGTTTGAAATTATTAAGTGATAAATGTATGATTCTTGGACTACCGAATACAGACTCTATTGAATTATGTGAGGGATGCATATATGGAAAACAAACTAGAAAATCATTTCCTACTGGAAAGGCTCAGAGAGCTTCAAAGTGCCTTGAATTAATTCATGCTGATTTATGTGGCCCTATGCAAACTAAATCTTTTGGTGTGAGTTGTTATTTTTTGCTTTTTACTGATAATTATAGTCACATGAGCTGGGTTTATTTTCTAGACAGTAAGTCAGAGACTTTTGAAAAATTCAAGAACTTTAAAGTAAAAGTTGAGAAACAAAGTGGATTTTGCATCCAAGCTCTTTGCACTGACAGAGGTGGAGAATTCTTGTCCAAAGAATTCGATCTTTTCTGCAAAGAAAATGACATTCACAGGGAATTGACAGCTCCTTACACTCTGGAACAGAATGGACCTGCATAAAGAAAAAACCTAATAGTTGTTGAAATGGCAAGAAGCTTACTACAAGCAAATGGACCTCCAAATGAATTTTGGGCTGAAGCTGTGGCAACGGTAGTGTATTCACTGAATATTCCTCACATAAATCTGTCATGAATTGAACTCCATTAGAAGCTTGGCATGGCATAAAACTATCTGTGAGTCATTTAAAAGTTTTTGGTTGTGTTGCCTATGCTTTGGTAAATTCTTATGTTCACCAAAAACTAGATGAAAAGTCTGAAAAATGAATTTTTATTGGTTATTGTACTCAATCCAAAGCATACATATTGTATAACCCTCTTAATGGCAAGATCTTGACAAGGAGGGATGTAGTATTTGATGAAAAAGCAAGCTGGGATTGGCATAGAAGTGAAAAGAAAATGCAAGAAGATGTGCCTTTACTTGATGGAGTCTCCTTAAATGAAAGTCAATGGTCGACAACGACAAATACACCAGCTGGTTCTTTTGTGGCATCACCTATTTCATCTCATTCAGCATCACCAAGCTCTTCATCCAGCCTTGAAGAGTCTTCAAATGAAACACCACCAAGAAAGTTCATATCCTTAGCAGATATATATGCATCTTGTCAATTTGCTCTTACTATTGCAGATCCTATGACTTACGAAGAAGCAGCTGAAAAAAAAGAATGGCAGAAAGCAATGATTGAGGAATTGACAGCAATTGAAAGAAATAAAACTTGGGAAATGGTGGACTTACCAGAAGGAAAAAATGCAATTGGTCTGAAATGGGTATTTAGAACAAATTTTGGAACAGATGGAAGCATACAAAAACATAAAGCTAGGCTTGTGGTAAAGGGATATGCACAACAATATGGTGCAGATTTTGAAGAAATATTTTCCCAGGTGACCCGTCTTAAAACTGTTAGAATGATCTTGCCATTAGCAGTGCAACTACAGTGGCCTGTTTATCAATTTGATGTCAAGTTGGCTCTTCTAAATGAAGAATTACATGATGAAGTTTATGTAACTCAACTAGAAGGCTTCATCATTGAAGGCAAAGATGTAAAGGTGTACAAATTGAGAAGACGTTATATGGCCTAAAGCAAGCTCCCCAGGCATGGTATAGCAAGATTGATGCATATTTTCAAAAAAATGGTTCGTGAGAAGTGAAAATGAGCCCACTTTATATGTCAAGAAAGAAGGTAAAAATGATTTCATTATTGTTTGTCTTTATGTTGATGATATCATTTATGCAAGCTCCTCAAATTTGCTTGTGGCTGAATTTAAGACTTGTATGATGAATGAGTTTGAGATGTTAGATATGAGTTTGTTACATTACTTTCTAGGGCTTGAAGTTCAGCAAGTGGAAGATGGGATTTTTATTTCCCAACAAAAATATGCCAAAGACCTTCTTAAGAAATTTGGCATGTTTAATTGTACACCGGCGGCCACACCCATGAATATTAATGAAAAATTGCAGCTTGAAGTTGGGGCAGACATTGATGATCCTAAAAGGTTCAGAAGCTTAGTTGAAGGTTTAATTTATCTGACATACACTCGACTCGATATTGCATTTTCTATTGGTGTTATTTCCATGTTTATGCAACGTCCTTCAAAACTTTATTTTGGAGCAACAAAGTGGGTGGGTCTTACGATATATTGCTGGAACAATGGATTATGAGATTTGATATTCAAAGACTTCCAATTTCAGGTTGTGTGCCTTTACATATAGTGACTGGGCAAGTTCACGGGATGATAGGAAAACTTCTAAATGTTTTTAGTCTTAGGTCTGGTGCAATCACTTGGAGTTCAAAGAAGCAAGCTACAACATCATTATCTTCCTCAGAAGGAGAATATGTTGCAACCACTTCAGCAGCTTGTCAAGCTATTTGGTTGAGAAGAATATTAGCTGATCTTCAACAAAAGCAAGAAGGAGCAACATATATTTTTTGTGACAAAAAGGCGGCAATATTCATGACAAAAAATCCAGCTTTTTATACAAGAACAAAGCATATTGACATTCGTTTTCACTTCATTCGAGATTTGGTTGCAAAGGAAGAAATAATTTTAAAGCATTGCAGTACTCATGAGCAGCAGACAAATATATTGACAAAGTCTTTGGCAAGGGAGAAATTTATCTACTTCAGAGCTTTACTTTTTTGCAATCTTTTTATTTCTTCTCAAGTTCTCAACAACATTTGCATTGGATATGCTCTAAATGAACAAGCTGAATCTAGGGCTTGCCGGCTGGCGAGGGAATTGCTGAAATCGAAATACAATAACTCATGGTCATATCTGATAACACATTATTTCATATATAACAAAATGTTACAGACTTCATCTATATATTCTACACCCTTAAAAGTCCAAACTGCTAGCATATATAGACAAGTAACTACTCCACTTTTGCATCGCACAAAGGGAGCATATCTAGTTAGGCTACTAATTATACATATAACCGACGTAATCTTAATTATTACGTATAGACACACAAAAAGGCGACTTGACTAGCTTAAAAAGCCATATCTTGAGATTTCTCGATATAGTCCTTAACCATCACGCCATCCCGAAACTTCAACACCTCATGGCAGTTCATAATCTCTTCCGGTTGTATCTGATAAACACGAGTCTGTTGTGGTTGGCGGCACTGGCGAAAACTGGCCTCAGCTGGTTTACGTTCTTGTGGGGCATGAGGTTTTTGTGGTTTAGGCCTCGTCTTTTTTGCAAGGTATGCAGCTTCCAACATTTCGAAACCTTCCTTTCCTATTTCTTGAAGACTTGCCATGGATGACATTTTGTTAATTACACTGAAGAAACTAGCCAGTATATGAGATCAAAGTGAATGGGAATGTTTTCTGTTGTTGCTCTGCCAGTTTTCTAGGGGAAGTCCCTTTATATCTGAAGCAAATTGTTTAGTACTGGAGAGAAAAAAGTAGCTTATCTGATAAATCCGAACAAGCTGGCCGGTCTATTCCCTTCTTGTCCTGATTCTTTTCGGATGAGCGTTGAACACTTCTCCCATTATTAGAAAGGAACTATACATTAATTGACAAAAAAAAAAAAAAGATCCAATAATGGGTGTATCTAAGTTGCCATTTGTAAGTTTTTCAATGTAGGAACGCCTAGCTTGCACATAAATTATAAGCTCCTCTAAAAGATCGGCAATGTTGGAATATTAGCCCGGCCTAATTATAATAATAATTATATGAAAACCCAGCCAACATGAAAATATTATACAATGTTATGAGGTTTCAAAATATATACTATACATAAGCAAACTGGTATCATGATCAATTTACTTAAATCACTATAACTTTTGTTTGTCGAGTAGGATTTAAACAAAAAGACGCCCAAGCAAAGTTTCCATCACAATCACAAGTTTCAAATTTAGGTTGTTTTGTGTTGGACTTTGGCTTCTTTCCGAGGTATAAATGCATCAAGAATGGCAAAGCCTTCCTTTCCTATCGTTGCAAGATCTGCCTTGGACTTTATATATATTTTTAAGGTAAGAGAATGATAAGTTCAGAGAAGTTTAGGAAATGTTTTGTGTTGCATAAGGTATGAAGAAAATCCCTTTGGAAAGGAATAGCTTAATTAAAATATGTTCATGGTTGTCTTTTGGATTCCCATCTATCCAGATTCTTTTCTGATGCGTATTGAGCACATTTGCTAAAATATAATAATTAAAATCCTTAAGTAAAAGAAAAAGTGCAAAGTATAGTTTGTATGACAAAAAATTATTATACAGTGAAAAACAACATATTTCATTAATCTTTAATTAAGTTGCTTCCTGCTTTCCATTCTATAGATTCTCCATCTCCAAAAAGGCACAATCATGGATTTTGGTAAAGTCTTGAAATAATTCTGCGATACCCTGAAAAGATATAGCAAGGCCGGTTTGGTCACGTGGCAAGATAAGATAGTTTTGGGTTAGCATGAAGAGAGAGGCCTTAGAGCATGCACTACCCTTTATCTTATTCTATCCCCAATAATTGATGAGATACTAAAGTGCAGAAATATACTTGGTTCATGACACGTGAAAGATCATTTTCAATTTTTAGCCCGGATAGATGTTGCCCCTCAAGAAAGGGGCAAAATAAAAGGAAACAAAAACAAAGAAAGAACAAAAAGCTTATTTCCTTCCCAACTCTAACTATTATCTCCTTATTATAAGCATTAGTCTATATTTTTCTCTCAAATGAAAAAAGAATGAATGTGTAACCTCCCATGAAATACATACACGGATCAATATAAGCCGCACAATTATAAGCAGTACGGCTCCAAAAAGCATATAAGGTGTGAAAATTATATATAAAGCACAAATTAAATCAGACTTTGAGTCTAGGCTTGTCAAAATGCGTAAATACATGATAAAAGTTAATGTGTGATGAAGCGTGGCGGTCCTTAGAGCACAAGTCACGAGTATATATAAATGCGCTTTTTAGAACACATATTATTATAAGTCTAATTCCAGTTTCTGTCAGCATAGTGTGATAACCCTCATGACACATAGATATTATTGAATAGAATATGATTCTGTTAGCAGTAATATAATATTGTTAAGTTAACAAACCAGAAAAGGGCAAATCTTCCTACCTAAGGTTCCATAGTTAATGATTAATCATTACGATTAATTTTCTAACCTCAATCTGATCCTTAATGGAATTTGCTTTAAACCATTTTGAAACTCTTAGTTTTGTTTATATAACATGTTGAAAGAGGAAGTGCATGATTCAGATCTTTATTCCACCACGATGAAGATGCCTAACTAATAGAAGTGCTATTACATATCTTTTATTACACGAGGATTTGAAGATTACTAGAATAATATCATAGACCAAACAGTGTTTAATTTATAAGAAAAGTGATTGCCATGATCATTTTTTAATTTATAATGTTGTCGAATCATGATTTGGATCTGAAAAAAGTATAGTTTATATATTATATGGACTTCATCTCTAATACCTTTAGTTTGTCTTGATGTTTTATATATACAATATTGTGGTCGAATATTACACTGTATATACGTGGATAGAGATTTCATTGGTGTAATCTTTAACCGTCACACCTTCACGAAACTACTGCAACATTTGATCATGTTAATAGCACTTCTGTATCTCATTTGATTTTACCTGATAAAAACGAGCATGTTATGATTGACAGTAGCAGAAAATTTTGTGCACGTGGGAGCCTTCTTATTGGCGGAAGCATAAGAAATGGAGGAACATAAAAGTTCAAAACACTCATGCATTGGTTTACACTAGAATTTGAAGTTAGATTAAACCTAGGACTATGGACCAGGAGGAGGTGTAACCATGGATTTTTTAAAAGTATGCAAAACCTTGGAAAACTAGCTAGGTTACAAGTATACAAATATTTCCACTACTAACTTTGAGAGCATTAAAGGCGTTTAGGAGTGCCTCAAATAATGTAATTAGGGGCAAAAAAACATAGTTCAAATGCCCCTAAGAGAATGAGAGACACATTAGCAAATACCCCTATAAATAGTGCCCCTAACAATAAATAGGGACATATTGAATACTAGAAGTGTCTCTAATAATATATAGGCCACATAGGACGATTTTCTATTAGAGACAATTAATCAAATGCCCCAATTAAATAATAGAGGCGCTTATAAGTATTTTCATAATTAATTGAGTAATAAATAAATATCAATTGTAAAGACACATATATACGCCCCTATTACATTTAAGTTTAATTTAATTAAATAAATAATAATATTGAAACCTTTTATTATTATAATTATTATATATTATTAGTACTACGGGAAAAAAGAAAATATTTCCAATTAAATAAAAATTGAAACAATAATAATATGTTAATCATAAAATTTTTAATTGCATGCCAAAGAGTAAATATTCACACGTTACAACGAATAAGAAAGAATATCATGTAAAAGTAGCTAATAATTAATAGTAGCATAATAGCCTCATATCATATTCTTAATTTACATCAGATTCTTCCTATAAATACATGCTAACTTTGTTCATCTTTTGTTCCTTTGACCCAGCTGAGTAAATAAATGTCATGTCCATGTAACTACGAACTTTGCTGCTAGCCTCGATGCTTGTTGTTATAACACATGCTTGCGTCGTGAGTTCTTGGATCTCATCGCCATGGGTGAAATAGTTGATTTATCCTGTGATATTAGCCTACAAAAAAATCTCTCTTTAATTATTTGCATTAGTTAGTATTAACATACAAGAAATTGAAAGTATTACTTATAAGATGTAAAACTTACCTCCATTTATTTAGATGGTAAATCAATTCAAGTTTTATGTTTATTTATGTTTTTTTTCTGATGGATGAAATTGAACGCCTCAATAGACATAGGTATAGGGCTATGCTTTTTGCTCCTACTAAATGGAAAATACAAGAAAAAGTAAGCTTCCTCATCCAATAAAAACATATGTAAGCTATTTCTCCTGGTATTTAGAAGCAACAATTCAATAACAAGGAGCAAATATCTTAAATTAAACTCATCAAACTTCTTACATGCACCATGGAAGATATCTCATATCACTTCACTTATCACTTAAATATCCCTCTCTTTAGGTCTATCTATCTGTTCCTTACTCTTTTCTCTTCCACATCCTGCCCGAAAATCAGGTCATAAAAAGCATTTTCTGGCAACCCATTACCTCATTTTCCTTCTAGCTCAACCTAGTCTACAATCAAGAAAAAGCACACTGGAATCACCTCTAAAGCTTCAATAGTATAATGGGAATTGAAGTGCAGGAATCACTAACAAAGGAAACTTCTAAGAAATGGTTTAACGAGCCACGTCTTCGCCTCAACATTTACTTGCTTACTAGAATCAGATATTTTGCTGTATATTTTTTGGATATTTTTATTCAATCATCTCTACAAAGCACATAATCTTGTTACCACACATAAAAACATAAGGTGGGATAGAGCAACAATTCATCTCAAAAAAAGTTTTCAAAACTGACTATCATAACAATTCTTGGGCAGAGAAATGGGTAGAGCTCTAGTCTCTCCGATAATTTCAAAATTCTAATAGAAAGTTCAAAAAATTCAAAAGCCATAATCGGAAGAGCTTGCATAAGTGGAAAAAAGTCATATGTCAAAAATTCCCATGAAACTACAAGAAAAACTTGTATTCAATTTAGATTCTCTTGGACAATTCACTCATCACAACCTCAATAGCTTTTGAGGGTAGTGAAGAATAATTTACTTGAACAAAAGGTGAAATTCATAGGCTGACCTCCATTCAGTAGGTAAATATTATGAAGTCATTAAATAAAAACATAATCCAACTATTGCAGCAACTTGGGTACATCAGAAACTTAATGCCTCAAACACACCTTAGATATTAGTTGTGCAATGGTCTTTGGAACCTTAAGCACAGTGCCAACTATTTATTGAAAAACTTTTGCAACAAATCCCTGAATACTTTGATTTGTCAAAAGGGCCTATGACCTGTGAAATGAAAACCACGATCAAAATATCCCAAGAAAAGAAAGAGTGCAGCAACAAAGCATTTACAAATTTTTGCAAAGTGACTTGGGCTCCATCTTAAAAGGTCAACTTATTAAAAAGGAGTAACTCAAGTACTTACATGTTGGTTAATATTTTTATATTTAACTGATGTGGGATTCATATCTTAACATGCCCCCGCAAGATAGTGGCTCATTGGAACAGACAAATCTTGAAATCCGTGTGCTCATTTTTAGCACGTCTTAACCGGATCAAACTGCTCGAATCCGTCTGCTCATTTGAACACGTCTTCACCGGATAACCGTGCTCTGATACCATTTTACAAAGTGACTTGGGCTCCATATTAAAAGGTCAACTTATTAAGAAGAGTAGTCCAAGCACTTATATGTTGGTTAATATTTTTATATTTAACTGGGATTCGCATCTTAACACAAATAAATAAACAATCTAAATTCAACATTTTGAAACGCAGAAAAGCAATTGAATGGGAAGTCAAACGACGAGGCACGGAAAAAGAAACTTACCGAAAGACTGAATCAGGACAAAAGCCGCAACAAGAAGAAGGGAAGCGAGGCACAGATATTGGGTTAGTGATAGATGCTAGCGCATATAAGACCAGAAAGCTGCGCAAGGGAAAATCTCAAATGGTTGAAGATGGAGACGGAGACAGCAATGGCAACAACTGGAAGTGGCGCAAAAAAAAGCGCACCCAAGATAGAAATTGAATCGGTAGAAGAATTAGGGTTTACAAAATAATGCCAAAGTGTAGATTTGCAAGGATATGTAACTGATTTTCCTTGGCAAAAATTGCCATTTTCCTTCAACTCTTTGGGGTAATACTGCTTCATCTGATGCTACGGCATCTCTTCTCCCTTGCTGATGCCGTCGGCAAGTTTCTGTAGAAGGGTCAGGGGAATGGGCTGCCGTCTGCAGATTTGAAAATGGCTGAAAAAAAAGGAACACAAAAAGAAAAAACAAAAGAAAACGGCGTCGTATCAGAAGGTGGAAATGAACAGTGGACTTCAAACTCTCACATTGTTTTTAACCGCAAACTTACACTCTAATACGTAGAGGATAAATAAATTTATTTATTTATCAATTAATAATTTTTTTTGGAACATCAATTAATAAATTTTTTGGAAATAGCAAGGGGCGGTTTTATCTGTCTGAAATACTTTTCCTAGAGGCAAAACATAAATCCCTCCTTAGTTATATATTTAGGGGCATATATTTTCCGTACCTAATTGGGATAATTGCTGACAATTTTTGAGAAGAAATTAGGGACATTTATTTCCTCCTCAAATGTTATTAATAGAGACTAAACATACTTATGCCCCTAATTCATTATTAATAGTGGCGTATAACTTATTTTGCCTCTAGTTTGGCGCCCCTAATACTCACAAAGTTAATACTCTGTATACATAATTTATAATAAAAACAAGAGTTTGAGGTAGGCGCATGATCCCAAATTATAACTGACGTTCTAAGATATACTGATAGATGTTTAATTATGTTATTTAATTTCTCTATATTAGTGGTTTATTATGTGTTTTATTAGATTAAAATAATTAATTATGTTTGATTTATTTAGTTGTTGCAGGATTAAGGAAAAAAGAAAAAAAAAATGAAGCTTGGACGTGGTTTGCAAGAATTTTGGGAGCTCGGGCCAAGATGTTAAGAAGTCAAAAAAAGAAGGGCCAAAAGGAAAGGAAAAGAAAAATGAAAAAAAAAATTATTACTGTGCCGTCGCACAATGGAGAAGAGGCAGTCATGGTAGGAAGATGGTGTGGACGCACCAGCGTACCATCTCGCCGGTGTGCCCGCACCATGCGGGCAGAACCAGGCAGTAGCCCAGCAGCAACAGCCATGCAACCGCATAGTTGTACTGTTTGGCCGCATGGCCCATTCAACGCGAAAAATTCTGAATTTTTTCTTTATTTCTTTAGTCTTCTTTGTACGATAAAACTCTTACACGATTTTTTTTCATCCGTAGGGGGGTTTTAGACCCTATAAAAAGGGGTCTAGCCCTGCACATTCACACACCCCCATATACCCTTACATACATTCTCTTACGCATCGAATTATTTAGTTTCTTTGAGATTGTTATTGAAGTTTAGTTCGGTTTTTGAGTCGAAGCTTTGGGTTAAAGAATATTTGTGCAATAATCTTTTTCTCTATCTTTATTCATCAAAACCAGGTGATGGATTCCTACTCTTTTGTGCTCTATTTTATTAATTCTATGAGTAGCTAAACTTCGTTTCTTGGGATGAACAATGTAACCCTATTATGAACTCGAGTTGTTTGTTTGTTGATTCAATGCCTAAAGGTTGATTTCTAGTTAATTCTTTATTGTTATTTTGTATGGTTTTCACTTATTTGGAAGGCGAATTTGTGGATGTTCATTGGTTTGTATTGAACTCAAGAGAGGAATGCATGAATTAGATTTAGGCGATAGAGAACACTAATTTAGACAAGACAAAGAGATTTACTTGTTGTTAGTATGGTCATGTAGATTGTAATTTTAGAGATATTTACATGAGTTTCTTGTAATTAATGCACTTAATAAGGTTGTTAATGTGCTCACTTAGAGATAGGTGGGGGCCTAATTTAGTAGGATTAACTAGCTTTGAGAGGGGTAGTTAATTAATTACGTGAAACTTGATCGTTAACTAGGATTAGTTTTTGTTCAATCAATGAGTGGGTAGCTAGGGGAATCAATGGTGGTGAAAATGTGAATCCCAAGTTCACATAAACCTTGAAGGAAACTTTTGAAAATAATTCGGTCTTCTAAATTTGCTCAATTTTTACTTTCACCTATTCATTCGCTTTTTAACAAAACAAACTTCAAAATTGGGATTGTTTCAACTAGAGCATGAATTGAGTATTCAATAGTTAAATCTTTCCTCGTGGGAGCGATCACCCGGACTCATTGTCCACTTTATTACCTATTCGACCCGTACACTTGCGGATTTCACCGACATAATTTAACGAACACGTTTTTGGCGCCGTTGCCAAGGATTGAATATGATATTAATATTATTCAATTTTGCTTTAGCTTGAAACTTTTATTTTTATTTTTGTAGATTTGCAAGCGTAAGAGTGGAATAGAAGACTGACAACCAGACGACCCGGAAATAGAACGAACTTTCAGAGCTAGACTCAGGCAACAAAAGTTTGTGAAAAAGATAGCTGAAGGAGGAGGTGATAACCAAGTTGTTCAAGAGCAGGCTGCAAATGAAAATAGACCATTGAGGGGATATTTCATGCCCACTGTTAGAAACAACTTAACTTGCTTAGTTTCGCCGATTATAACTGCTGATAACTATGAAATCAAGCCATGAACTATCCATCCAGTTCAACAGACAGTGCAGTTTAATGGTTTGCCAGAAGAGGAACCGAACGAAATATGAGGAAATATGTGGCATGTTCAAGATGAATAGGGTACTGGCCGAAATAATAAAAATGAAATTGTTGTTTTTCTCCTTGAGCGGTCAAGCCAAAACTTGGTCTTATTCATTGCCAGCAAATTCGATTACTACCTGGACGAATCTGACACAGAAATTTATGGATAAATTCTTTCCACCGGGTAGAGTATTGAAAATCAGGAGGGAAATTACTTCATTTAGTCAGAATCAGAGGTAAAGGATATTTGAGGCATGGGACAAATATAACGACATGTTGAGGAGATGCTTAAATCATGGAATCCCAGATTGGCTTATTGTGCAAACTTTTTACAATGAGTTAACTGATGAGAACAAGAAACATGCAGATTCAGCATCCGAGGATTCTCTCATAGATAAAGCTTATGAAGAGGCATCTAAAATTTTTGAGAAGATGGCAGCAAACAGCTACCAATGGTACTCAGATAGTTCAATGCCAAAGGATGTGGAATTCATGAGATCGATGCACTTACTTCTACATCAGCGCAAGTAGCAGCTTTAACAAAAAAAATGGATACTTTATCAAAGTAGTCTGCTATCTCCAGTCTGTGATTATTGCTCCGCGAACCATACCACTTCTAATTGTCCTGTTGCACATCTTGCCATTTCTGGCAATGCACAGGTCAATTATTTAGGGAATAATCCAAGAAATATGGGTAGCCCATACTCTCAAACTTACAATCCAAGTTGGAGGCAATATCTAAATTTTTCTTGGAAAGATAATTAGGCAGATATTCCTCCACCGGGGTTTCAACAACAACAAGTTAAAAGTAGCCCGTTAGAAGAGATGTTTCAAAAATTTTTAGAAGTCAACAATCAATTCATTAGTAAAATTGAGCAGACTCTCCAAAATCAAGGGACTAAAATTAAAAATTTGGAAATCCAAATGAGTCAGATTACAAAAGTTGTGGCAACTAGAGCACCAGGAACACTGCCTAGTGATACAAAAATAAATCCAAGGGAGCAATTACATGCTATCACAATTAGAAGTGGGTTAAAATTGCCGGAAATTCAGGTTGAAAGGCCAGTTGTGAAGTAAAACTTGGTACCAAAAGATGTTGAGTAATCTGAACCAAAGAAGGACCAATTGAAACAGACAAAGAAGAGAGAAATGAAAAGATAGACAGACCAACAGTAAAAGTTTATGTGCCTCCAATTCCATATCCTTAAAAGCTTATGAAACACAAATTTGACAAACAGTACTCGGAGTTTCTTGAAGTATTCAAACAGCTGCACATAAATGTCCCATTTGCAGAAGCTCTAGCACAAATGCCTAAATACTTCAAGTTCTTGAAGAAAATTCTTTCTAACAAGAAAAAGTTGGAGGATTTTGGGACTGTACATTTGACAGAGGAATGCAGTGCAATCTTGTAGAACAAATTACCTCTAAAATTAAAGGATACATGGAGTTTCAAAATACCTTGCACTATTAGACAGTTTAATTTTGATAATGTATTATGTGATCTTGGTGCAAGTATTAATCTTATGCCTTCATCTGTCTACAGGAAATTAAATTTAGGAGGAGGGAAATCTACAACCGTCTCACTGCAACTAGCAGACAGATCCATAAAATATCTGCAGGGGGTGGTTGAAGATGTGCTCATCAAAATAGGCAAATTTATATTTCCGGTGGATTTTCTTATTTTAGACATTGAGGAAGCCCGAAATTTGCCTTTAATTTTAGACCGACCATTCTTAGCTACTGGTCGAGCCCTAATTGGTGTTGAAAAGGGAGAGCTCATCTTGAGGGTTGAAGAAGAACATGACACTTTCAATGTCTTCACGCCCACTCAACAACCATCCAACTAGGAAGCAGTACATCGAATTGATCATGTTCCTAGTAAAGTGGATCTTAAAGAAAAATGGGAGGAAAATTCAAAAGTTGAAATTGCAGTCAAAGGTAGGAAGAAAAAGAAAGTCTGCTTCTGGAAGTGGAAAACGAAAGAGACTCATCCTCCTAATGCCATGCAAATCAAAGGAATTAAAGTCTCACACAAGCCACCGTGATATCTAACACAGTCAGGCTCGAGACTATAAAAAAGCACTTGGTGGGAGGCAACCCACCCGGTAACTTCATTCCTTTCAAATTTCTTATCCTTTATTTGTTTCTTCTTTATGCACTTTAGCTTAAGTACAAGTCTTAGGAATAAAATAGATTTAGATTTTATGATTAAAGTGTTTATGTTTTTATTTTTGAAATCCCCCTTCTTTCTGTTTTGTTTCATTTTACATTAGAGACAATGTAGAGTTTAAGTGTTGGGGGTAGGGAGTTTAAGTGCCTTAGTGTTATTTTTTCATTATTTTGTTTTGTTTAAAAATCTTTGTTGGACATGAGGCGATAACTTGTTAATTTTTGAAATTGAAAAATGGTAGCATTGCTGGAATTAGGATCTTAAGAGATGCTAGAGTTTAAAAAATAAAAAAAAAAAGAAATAGTTTTGGCCTGGGGACTCATAACATGATTGAATAAGTGATCTCGCAGATTCTATTTATTTGCTTTGTTTGAAATTGGTTATGACTAGATTAGGTTAACAAATTTAACATGGTGAGCTTCGGGGATATTTACATGAGTTTCTTATTATTAATGCAGCTAAGAGGGTTGTTAACTTGCTCACTTAGAGATGGGTGATGGGGCCTAATTTAGTATGATTAACTAGCTTCGACTGACACATTATCTTCAGTCTCACTATCTTTGTCCATATGTGATATTCATCTATAAGTTTGTTTCTCTAGAACTTGCTTTATTTCTCCTTGAGGCTGTATTGCTAAACGCGTTATATGAATAGGATTAAAGCACTCTTTCTTGATTAGCCACTTTAGTCAAAAAGCCTACCTTGTCAATTAATTAACATTTGTGTAGCCCCTTGAGCCTTATACCCTTCTTTTTTTCTTTACACCCCTTGATACTAGTCTTAAGCCAAAAATTATGTATATCCTTACCTAGCCAATGGAGTAGTGGATTGTTGATTGATTTTGTTGTATGGGTAGATAAGAAATAAGTGTGGGGGAGCAGTTATTATTGATGAGGTCGTGATAACGAAAAGGTGAGGGAGTCGAACTAATGATATTTAGGCTGCGTGGTTTGTTATGTGAACAATGAAAGAGTTGGAAGGAAAAAAAATGAATGAATGATTTGTGCAAAATGAGTTGAAGGGGAAAAAGCATTTAAAAAAAAATCTTGTTGATTAACGAAAAAAGAGGAAGAAGTGACAACAAAGAGAAAGGCCAAGTATTGTCAAAAATAAATTTACAAAAAAGAAGAGAACGAAAATTGAAATAGAGGGTTGGTTGTTTCCTTTTGAAATAAAGGCTTGAGTCTCTTGAAGGTTGGAAGTGCTCTTATTGCATAGGTGATGCTAGAAATTATGAAAGAATAAAAGGAGTAGTGGTTTCACTTGGGATATGATCTTGAAAATTATGAATTTTATGTTCCACTAGTTCCAATGGTTTATTAGCCCCACTTCCCAATTTTTCCCACCTTAACACTAAGCCCCGTTGCAATCCGTAAAAGACCTTTTGACTTGTGTGATGCATGTACATCTGAGTGGTGGAGAATGAGAAATCTTGCAAGCCTATGGTAGAACTTTTCAGTGGATAGAATCTTGAGCGTAAACACTCAACCCTTAAACACTTGAGTGAAGAGTGAATTTACCCTCGGTCTGTCCGGTTTATGCTATTCCAGGTAAAAGTTGTGTTTAATGATTCTAAAGGTTGCTGAGTACCCTTATTCATGACATTTTATGAGTTTTGAAGGGTTAATCCTTAGGTGTGAATAAAAGAAAAAAAGAGTATCCTCAAAACTTTTGCATTGCTCTTGAGTCTTTTTACTAGGCGACCTACCTTGATTTGCCATAAATTTAATAATGAGTTGTTTGCCTCATGAGTAACCGGAGAGTTGAGTAGTTATGTTTGTGTTTTGTTTTGTTTGTTCTCGAGGACAAACAACAGTTTAAGTGTGGGGGAATTTGATAGATGTTTAATTATGTTATTTAATTTCCATATATTAGTGGTTTGTTATGTGTTTTATTAGATCAAAATGATTAATTATGTTTGATTTGTTTATTTGTTGTAGGATTAAGGGAAAAAAAGAAGTTTGGACATGGTTTGCAAGAATTTTGGGGGCTCGGTTTCAAAATGTCAAGAAGTCAAAAAAAAAGAAGGGCCAAAAGGAAAGAAAAAGAAAAATGAAAAACAAAAAATTATTACGGTGCGGCCGCACGACCGAGAAGAGGCAGTCATGGCAAGAACATGGTGCGGGCGCACCATCTTACCCATGTGCCCACACCACGCGTGTAGAACCAAACAGCAGCCTAGCGGCAACAGCCATGCGACTACATAGTTGTACTGTAGGGCCCCATGGCCCATTCAGCGCGAAAAATTCTGAATTTTTTCCTTATTTCTTTAGTCTTCTTTGTACAATAGAACTCTTACACGATTTTTCTTCATTCTTAGGCGGTTTTAGACCCTATAAAAAGGGGTCTAGCTCAGCACATTCACACACCCCCATACACCCTTATATACATTCTCTTATGCATCGAATTATTTAGTTTCTTTGAGATTATTATTGAAGTTTAGTTCGGTTTTTGAGTCGAAGTTTTGGGTTGAAGAATATTCGTGCAATAATCTTTTTCTCCAGCTTTATTCATCAAAACCCGGTGATGGATTCCTACTCTTTTGTGCTTTATTTTATTAATTCTATTAGTAGCTAAACTTCTTTTCTTGGGACGAACAATGTAACCCCATTGTAAACCCGAATTGTTTGTTTGTTGATTCAATGCCTAAAGGTTGATTTCTAGTTAATTCTTTATTATTGTTTTGTATGATTTTCACTTATTTGGCACACTAATTTGTGGATGTTTATTGGTTTGTATTGAACTCAAGAGAGGAATGCATGAATTAAATTTAGACGATAAAAAACATTAATTTAGACAAGACAAAGAGATTTGCTTGTAGTTAGTGCGGTCACGTAGATTGAATTTCGGGGATATTTACGTGAGTTAATTTCTTGTTATTAATGCGCTTAAGAGGATTGTTAGCGTGCTCACATAGAGATGGATGAGGAGGCCTAATTTAGTAGGATTAACTAGTTTCGAGAGGGATAGTTAATTAATTACGTGAAACTTGATCATTAACTAGGATTAGTTTTTGTTGAATCAATGAGCACATAGCTAGGGGAATCAATGGTGGTGAAATTGTGAATCCCAAGTTCACATAAACCTTGAAGGAAACTTTCGAAAATAATTCGTTCTTCTTAATTTGCTTAATTTTTACTGTTACTTATTTATTCGCTTTTTAACAAAACAAACTTCAAAATTGGGATTGTTTTAACTAGAGCGTGAAATGAGTATTCAGTATTTAAATATTTCCTCGTGGGAGCGATCACCCGGACTCATTGTCCACTTTATTTCTTGTTCGATCTATACACTTGCAGATTTCATAGACATATTTTAACGAACACATATGTAGGAGTCGAGCCATAGCCAATCCTAGTTATTTATTACAAAACAACAAACTCACTACTCAATAAATTTAGAGTCGGGTCATGAATTCTTATTTACCATTTAATTCCCTACGTCTATTTGTTTGTTGCTATAGATCTATTTAATTAGACCAATCTATGTCATATATCGGGATTATGGTTGCTAATACTTTTCAATCTAAAATTAGCTGATACAATTTCATTTCAAATTATATGAGAAAGTGCTACAGACTTCATTTCCACGTTAATACATACGGGCAGTCGATAAGCAAATACACAATACAATTGAGGACTCCACTTTTGATTTTTATCAAACAAAGGGAGCAAATATATATATATATATATATATATATTATATAAACCCAATGCATAAAATATAGTCTAATAAGCTCTAGCTTGAGATTTCCTCTGGTTAGTCCATAACCATCACACCTTCGTTAAACTGCAACACCTCGTGGCAGTTCATAGTCTCATTTGGTTTTACTTGAGTATTTTTCACCCTATATAGGCCTTGTCTTCTTTCCGTAGCATGTTTCGAGTATGATGAAGCCTTCCTTTCCTATTCTTGCAAGATCTGCCTCGGATCCCATTTCCTAGGATAAACGTAAGAAACAAGTGTATATCTGAAGTGAAGGAAATGAGTTTGAGCTGTTCTTGATGCACTATAATTGATGAAAGGGAAAAGACCTTTATATTAGAAAGCTCAAATGTGTAGAGGGAGGAAAAAGTGGCAAAGTATATGCATATATAGAGGGAGGAAAAAGGGCTACTTGTACATAATTAATTGCTCATGGACTATATTGTATTGGACATGACGGCATATAGCCTATGTGATTATCCTTTTACCAAACTAATCACATTTCATATCATATGACAGATATAACTCATCTCTACTTTGTTGGTTTCAATCTAAAAGGTGATACAACTTCATTTCATATGACAAAGTGTTATGTTGTTACACACTTCATCTACATGCTAATTAATAACTTCATTTCATATGACAAAGTGTTATGTTGTTACACACTTCATCTACATGCTAATTAATAACTTCATTTCATATGACAAAGTGTTATGTTACACACTTCATCTACATGCTAGTACTGGTAGTCGCTACATAAATATACAATACAACTGATCACTCCACTTTTGATTTATATCACACAAAGGGAGCAAATATATCCTATATATTGTAAACCCAAGTTCACAAAACAGAGTCTAATTAATAAGCTCTAGCTCGAGATTTCCTCCTATAGTCCATAAGCATCACACCATCATGAAACTTCAACACCTCATAGGAGTTGATAATCTCTTCCGGTTTAATATGATAAACACGAGCCTGTTGTGGTTGGTACTTGCAAAAACTAGCTGCGGCCGGTTTACTTTTTTGTGGGTTAAGCCATCTCTTTCTTTCATTGTATGCAGCTTCCAATATTGCGAAACCTTCCTCTCCTATTCTTAGGAGATCTGCCTTGGACGACATCTTTTGACGCTGAAGAAAATATATAGTAGTGATTAAAGTGAATAGCTACGGATGTTTTCTGTTGTTCTTGGTTTCAAGGGGAAGTCCCTTTATATAGCTAGGAAGCAAATTGTTTAGCAGCGGGAGGAAAATAAAGTAGCTACTCTGATAAATCTGAACGAAGGGGCCGGCGGATTCCCTTCTTGATCTGATTCCTTTCGGATGACCATTATTGAACATTTCTCCCAGAGGAACTATACATAAATTAATAAAAATTCCAATGCTCCGAGTGGAGTGCGGTTGCACGTAAATTACCCCTCTGTAAGATCTGTAATGTTGGAATATTAGGACGAATTAATAATAAATATATGAAAAACCCACCTGGTTGGTCGGTCTGTAACGTTAACCAACACAAACATGGTTAAGTACAATCTGATTGTGCACCATATCTAACACAAAAGTCAAAAGAATTCAACCAAATTTCTCTTATAGAATTCCTCGATTGGCCCCCTTCGATGTAGGTTTGTTTGAAGTTGAAGGGTTTATGGACTTGAGAGATTTCTATATATAACTGTTTATATGTAGCTATTTCTTCTTTTTTTTTTTTTTTTTTTTTCAAAAATGAAATCTTTTTCGAATGGCTTGTAAGGAAACAGTGGTTAGATAATTTGCATTTTTCATTTAGAAACTGGGTTTTTGAATTTTTCAATTTGTTCTTTGCTTTTTTGCTTTAATAATTTTTTTATTTAATTTGAAGGGGATAAAAAGTCATTTCCTTTTCCTTTCACAGGGAATTTGAACGGAAATTGCTAGTAGGGATAATTTTTGAAACGTTGGGGACGCTAAATAAAACCTAAATAAAATTTGGGGAAAAATGAACAGGTATATATTTGCTATTTGTTGTAAAGGTTGGGGACCTTACCTGAAATTTACTCTTCGAATTTGACTTTTTTCTCTTTTAAATGTTAATATGTGAGGACAAAAGTGTCATTTTATATAGAAAGAGTTAATATCCGAAATAGATAGAAACTGTTATTAGGAATAAATGAAACGTTGGAGGTCCAACGGGATAGAAAAAATGAATTAGGACAAAATTGTGTGAAAGTGGAAGTATTGAGGGACCTAGAATGCAAATTACCCTGAAAAATTACTAAACACAATGCAGATTAAATATTATGGAGTGATTAAAGTTGCGTCAAATGTTGTAACATGTGCTAAGTGATTAATAAAAATTAATTTTTAGTAAAATTACAATCCGATGCTTCTTCCCTTGACTCAACTCATCCAAGCTCTAATTTCACTTAGCAGCAGATCTTACAGTTGCGACACAATTTGAACCATTATTTTCTTTCTTTTTCCCCCCTTTTCCTTAGAAAATAAAGAAAAGGGGGAAAAAGAAGAATAGCTGAGAAGGTGAGGTAAATAATTTTGATACATAGATGGAATCAATCTCTAAGGTCAAAGTTGGAAATCTCTATATTCATAAAGGCACTTTTCTTCTGCATTCAGAAGAATTGAATGGCAGTATGCGGTTACATGCATGAGGCCAGCCGCTCATCTCCCTCTTCAAATTGTAAATTCTGTTTTTATTGAATAAAATGGTGGGAGAATCCAACCCTCCAATCGAATTTAGGCTGAGGCCTAAAAATCACTCCGAAATTTGTATGGTGCTTTTTTAAGGGGGGAAAAAGACACTTTTCTTCTCGAGTACAAAAGGAAGTAATTACTCAAAACATACATTCGATTACCTAGATTATTATTCTTCTTGTCATAAAACTGACTCTTTATTATATTGTTCTTTCCAAATTCAAATCTTAAAAGGGCACGAGAAATAAGAGAATTAAAGAGTTTGCTAACATAGTAACACCCATAATATATATATATATATATATATTTATAATACTTGAGAAGTGTTACATACTCCACGTAGCATATATATAGTAGGAAAGTGACTCCATTTTTGTATCATTTATACAACACAAAGGGAGCTTCCTTAAACTATGCAAAGATATTATAAAAAAAAAAAAAAAAGTTGAGCAGATAAGAGAGTACTGGCTAGTTTAATAAGCCATAGTTCGAGATTTCCTCGTATGGTCCTTATCAATCATGTCATCGTGAAACTGCAGCACCTTGTACGAGTTCATTATCTCTTCCGGTTTTATCTGACAAACACGAGCATGTTGTAGCTGATACCTGTAAAGACAAGCCGGTTTAGATTCTTGTGGAGTAGGCCTTGTCTTCTTTCCATAGTACACAGCATCCAATATGGCGAAACCTTCCTTACCTATTTGTAAAAGATCTGCCTTGGACGACATTCTTAATTTATTAAGGTAGAAGAATCAAGTGTATATGGGATCAAAGTGAATAGGATATAATGTTTTGTTTCGTTTTGTGTTGTGTTGTTTCAAAGGGCAATCCCTTTATATAGAAAGCTCAATGTCTGAAAATGATTTAATTAGACAAATCTGAGCAAATTAATTAAAAGGGTGGCCGGTGGATTTCCTTCTTGTTCTGATTCCTTTCGGATGAGTGTTTATCAATTTCCTAATATAAACGAACTTATGACTGACTGGGGTGATCGGTTGTACGTAGTTCTAACAAACTAATGCAGAACACATGCTTGAGTAGAACGAGGACGGATTTAACAAATTATGATATAATTTCTGAAGCGGGAACTGTAAGAGGATGGATGGACCAAGACCTCTTACTTGAAGCGTGATAACTTAATTAACTACTGTAACACTTGTTTGAACCACTTTTCTTTTCTTAATTTTCTCTTTAGTTTTTAATTTACTATTTTGCTCCTAGAGCTTAACTTTTCAACAGTCATCATATTTTCAATTAATTGTGTTCATAAGAATTTTCTCCTTTCCTATTAATTCCAGTTGTTCGATTTTTCAAACCGTTTCTTTGAATTACTTGCTTTGTGCGGGGTCACAAACTTTGACATGAAAATGGGTTTCTAGTGTGTACAGAAACCTCCAATCACGAGCTGTCAACTAACCCGTTTCAGGTGAGTTGACAGCTGTTGATAACTCGGAGCCCGACCTATTTCAATAGTCGAATTGAGAAAATGGTAATGTCGATTGACCGAGTTGTGATCCCAAACGAAAGACATTTACTCGGTTGAACAACGAACTATTTGAGCAAATTAGGCAATCAGTTACAGAATTGGTGACAGTTCTATATCTGAAGTCAATGGGATTCGTGGTGTTCACTATATATGTGAATGTGAATGTGAATGGAATGTGATTCCATATATAATTCACAAACTGAAACAACTAAAAAGCATCTTCACATCTGGATATTACGTAATCAAACTGACGTCAATATCATTGTATTTAGGCTAATCCGAATCTGATCCCTATATCTTAAACCCTATAGATTGATCAAATTTAATTGTGTTTCACAAATTGTCTACTGATTAAACAAATTGTTCGTCATCAGTTCTATAACAAAAGGCGGGGATCTACAGTTGGAAAAAATTTTTAGTACTCTAGAGCCTGACCACTTGAGTAAGCCACATGTGTATTAAAGAGTCCCACGGTCCCATCCATAAAGGACATCTAGTATTGCTGAGATACCGGAAATTTGTAAAATTGACAACCAATTATAATTAGTTCTCATTTTAATCAAAGTTGACACCTAACTCAATTATAATAGCGAGTATTCGTCATCTTGATTGTTGTCAAAGTTGTGAATTAAGAACAAGATTTTCTTGTTACTTTTTCTTGTGACTATTCTTTTTTTCTTTTTTGGTTGGAACCTTATGTGGGTTCATATTCTCATTCTAGTAAAGCTTTACCCAGTCAATTGACTGACCAAAAATGCAAAGTGAAAATCATTCTGTGCTTTTTATCCTTGGACCAACTTTTGACAGCTTCCGATCTAGTCTAAACGCAATCACTTCGACAAGTTTGTTAGAACTTGTAATAAGGTGACGAACTTCAGATTAGAGACGAAAGATAAGTTATTATTTGAAGTAATATTAGACCGTTCACCTATATATGTATGACGTGTAAATTGGATCGTCAAGTTTTTATCTACGGCAAGCATAATTCACTGAGTACTAGGAAGGGGATGGGGGACGGCCAAGGCTCTTCTATTATTATAAATTAATCTTAAGTAGGACCAACTAGCGGCGTATTGGACTTGGGTATGCACAAATTAATTTGCCAGAAAATTTTTAAACAACAAACGTTAGCTGATGCACAAATTAATTTGCCAGAAAAATTTTAAACAACAAACGTTAGTTGAAATTAAAAAATACCCAAGTACCTTATTATGATTGTAGTCTAGGCAATTTCATACTTTGATAACATTGTAAAATTACATCATTATCAATGGATCCAGATTTGCTGTCCCCAAATCCCGTCTCGCTTGCTGTCCGTCCAATAAAATTCTTACACGTGTTTATATTAATTAATTAATTAATATTTGATTAACTAAGAAAATGCTGACTTGTAAATTAAATAAACACGTGTAAGAATTTTATTGGACGGACAGCAAGCGAGACAGGGTTTGGGGACAGCAGATCCGGACCCTCAATATCAATAGTGTAAAAAATCATATATATGATCAACCCTCCAAGACTAATATGAGGATCCTTTTGAGATATTATTATACGTTAAGTACACATGTAGTAGTCATTGCTCTAGGAATAAAGTGGCATTTGTATATTCACAAGGACACTTCTTTTCTCAAGGAGAAACACAAGTAGTTTAGTTATTCTAAACATTTTCAAGTACCCAACTTACTGTTCTTGATTTGAAACATATTCTTCATTATTGTTCTTTTCAAATCTCTTCTCCTCGTTGATAGTTGAGCATGATGTCAATATTAGTTTCATCTCATTAGAAGTTTCATTCTAGGACTCATGGTTTAATTTTATTCTTCTATATGTGAAATTTCTAAGAGCATGATCTCCAGTGTAAATGTGTAGTCTTAGAGTGACGTGGAGGAGATATAGACAAATCTCAATTTTCTCTATCTTCTTTCTTACAGATCGGAAGATTCTCTATTTTCTATTTTTTCTTCACGATGTCCTTGACATTTTCTACAACTAGACATTGCCAAGGATATTGGGGAGAAAAATAGAAAATAAAGAGAGAAAAAGGTTAAAAGTAAAAGAGAGAAAATTGAAATTTACAATCTCTCATCTATTTCTTCCCAAGACTATGTATTTGTATTGGATATGCTCTCAATGAACAAGCTGAATCCAGGGCGTACCGGCTGGTGAGGGAATTGCTGAAATCGAAATACAATAACTCGTGACCATATCTGATAACACATTATTTCATATATAACAAAGTGTTACAGACTTCGTCTATATATTCTACACCCTTAAAAGTCCAAACTGCTACTCTGCTAGCATATATAGACAAGTAACTAGTCCACTTTTGCATCGCACAAAGGAAGCATATCTAGCTAGGCTACTAATTAATTATACATATAACCGACGTTCGTAATCTTAATTATTACATATAAACACATACAAAAGGCTACTTGACTAGTTTAAAAAGCCATATCTTGAGATTTCTTTGTATAGTCCATAACCATCACGCCATCAACCATAATGAAACTTCAACACCTGATTGGACTTCATAATCTCTTCTGGTTGTATCTGATAAACACGAGTCTGTTGTGGTTGGTACTGGCAAAAACTGGCCTTGGCCGGTTTACGGTCTTGTGGGGCGTGAGGTTTTTGTGGTTTAGGCCTTGTCTTTTTTGCATCGTATAATGCAGCTTCCAACATTTCGAAACCTTCCTTTCCTATTTCTTGAAGACTTGCCATGGACGACAGTTTGTTAATTACACTGAAGAAACTAGCTAGCTAGTATATGAGATTTGCTCTGCTAGGGGAAGTCCCTTTATATAGGAAGCGAATTGTTTAGTACTGGAGAGAAAAAGTAGCTTAATTATCTGATAAATCCAAACAAGGGGGCCGGTCTATTCCCTTCTTGTCCTGATTCTTTTCGGATGAGTGTTGAACACTTCTCCCATTAGAAAGGAACTATACATTTTATTATAATAATAATAATAATAATAATAATAATAATAATAATAATAATAATAATAATAATAATAATAATAATAATAATAAAAAAGAAAGATCCAATAATGGGTGTACCTAAGTTGCCATTTGTAAGTTTTTCAATGTAGGAACGCCTAGCTTGCACATAAATTATAAGCTCCTCTAAAAGATTGGCGATGTTGGAATATTAGGCCGGCCTAATTATAATAATTATATGAAAACCCAGCCAAGATGAAAATATTCAACCAAGTCCTAGATTGGCCCCTTTGGTGTATTTAAATTTGATGGATTACAATGTTATGAGGTTTCTATAATCTAAAAATGATCTTCATTTCAAAATATACCACATAAGCAAAATGGCATCATGATCAATTTACTTAAATCACTGTAACTTTTGTTTGTCGAGTGGGATTTAAACAAGACGCCTGAGCAAAGTTTCCATCACAAGTTTCAAATCCAAGATAGGATTTAAGATTGTAAGTGTAACGACTTGCTCCACTTTGACTTTAATATGATATTATTCGCTTTGAGCAAAGCCCGTATGGTTTTACTCTTGAATTCTATCTAAAAGGCCTCATGTCAGTTGAAGTGGTTTTTTTGGCATATAAACTGGTCTCACTTTCTCTACCAAAGCGATGTAGGATTGAGGTTGTCACAATCACCCCACCCATGGGGGCCCAACGTCTTCGTTGGCCACACTTCTGGTTGGGCTCTACTCTGATACCATCTGTAACGACTCGCTCAACTTTGAAATGATATTGTCCGATTTAGGCGAAGCCCGCACGTTTTTACTCTTAGGTTCTACCCAAAAAGCCTCATGTCAGTTGGAGTGGGTTTTTTAGCTTAAGAGCTGATCTCTCTTTCTCTACCCAAGCGATGTGGGATTGAGGCTGTCACAATTACCCTATCTACGGGGCCTAACATCCTCGTTAGCCACACTTCCAGTTGGGCTCTACTTTGATACCATTTGTAATGACCCGCTCTACTTTGACATGATATTGTCCGCTTTGGGTCTAGCTCGTACGGTTTTACTCTTGGGTTCTCACCCAAAAGGCCTACCATCTGTAACGACCCGCTCCACTTTAACATGATATTATCCCTTTAGGACAAGCACGCACAATTTTGTTCTTGGGTTCTACCCAAAAGACATCATGTCAATTAAAGTAAGTCTCTTAACAGATAAACTGATCATACTTTCTCTATCAAAATGATATAAGATTGAGGCTGTCACGTTAAGGATATATCCAACCATATGTGTAAATTTATCAGAGTGCAATGCAGGCTTTACTCAGACGACAATTGACTCATCATTAATCCAAAGTACAATGCATGCTCTGCACTTTATCCTTGGGCAATTGATATTCAAAATTTTTTTTTTCGTTGCCCAAAACAAAAAATCTTGGTAGGGAGGAGTAAGAAAGGTCATAATTAACATGGTAGGGAACTAAATAGCGATCTTATGTTCAAGTCTTCAAAACAGTGAATGCTCGTGGGCTGGACCGGGGACAAAATGTGAATAAATAAATTGGTTTCATTTCTCTAGATGGAATAAGCTTTTAGATACGTAGTTAATAGACTTATTTGTTTTTCTATTTACTTAGGTATGAGAAAGAGAATCTCTTGAATTTTTCTGATTCTTTGAGCTTGTTTGATGTTCTTTATTTGTCAAAATTTGAAGAATTTATAATGAAGAGATATGTAAAATATGTATTGAGCAGGGCGTAGCTAAGGGTAGCCACCCCGATCCCCAGCTACCCCCGTTTTAAAAAAAAAAAAACTCTTTTTTCACCCTTTAAAATATTTTTAAAAAATTTTTTTTAGTATTTCGACTAGGGATTGTCAAGTTTCGTCAAGTTTCGGCTCCCCCTTCTATAATTCCTGGCTACGCCCCTGGTATTGGGAATGTAGAAAGGTGGAAAATATGTGGTTGTAAATGAATAGTTATCAAATCAAATGTCAAATTAATAGTAGGTAAAATTATAAATTGATAAAATAAAGAGCATCAAACAAGCTCTTTATAAAGTTACTTATAAATTGAACCAACAAAAGGTTCTTTTTCAGATATTCCATGGTTGGACTACTAATCATTGCGTTTAGCCTAATCTCAATGACTGAATCTGATTCTTTGCTTGATCCTCATGACTATCGTGGAAGAGAGGCCGGTAGAAAGGTTCCTTCATGTTTATCTGATGAGTTCAACTTGGAATCAGAGCACATAACTACAAGTTCTTACTTCAAAATTTTCCACGATGCATCTATGCAAAATTTCCTCTTGTGCACATTTCAGCCCATTTTGTCATAGTTTATCCGATGAATGAAATAATTCTTCGATATCCCAAAAAGATATAGCAAGGTCGGTTTGGTCACGTGGCAAGATAAGATAGTTTTGGGTTAGCATGAAGAGAGAGGCCTCAGAGCATGCACCCTTTATCTTATTCTTTCCCTAATAATTGATGAGATGCTAAAGTGCAGAAATATACTTGGTTCATGACACGTAAAAGATCATTTTCAATTTTTAGCCCAGACAGATGTTGCCCCTCAAGAAAGGGCAAAATAAAAGGAAACAAAAACAAACAAAGAACAAAAAGCTTATTTCCATCCCAACTCTTAACTATTATCTCCTTATTATAAGCATTAGTCTATATTTTTCTCTCAAATGAAAAAAGAATGAATGTGTAACCTCCCATGAAATACATACATGGATCAATATAAGCCGCACAATTATAAGCAGTACGGTTCTAAAAAGCATATAAGGTGTGAAAATTATATATGAAGCGCAAATTAAATGAGACTTTGAGTCTAGGCTTGTCAAAATGCATAAATACGTGATAGAAGTTAATGTGTGATGAAGCGTGGCGGTCCGTGGAGCACAAGTCACGAGTATATATAAAAGCGCTTTTTAGAAAACAGATTATTATAAGTCTAATTCTAGTTTCTGTCAGCATAGTACTCTGATGACCCGCACGACACATATATATTATTAAATAGAATATGATTCTGTTAGCAGTAATATAATATTGTTAAGTTAACAAACCAGAAAATTAAAGGGTAAATCTTTCCATCTAAGGTTCCATATATAGTTTAATGATTAATCATTACGATTAATTTTCTAACTTGAATCAGATCGGAAGAGCATTTGCTTTAAAGTTTAAACCATTATGAAACTCTTAGTTTTGTTTATATAACATGTTGAAGAGGAAGTGCATAATTCAGATCTTTATTCCACCACGAGGAAGATGCCTAACTAATGGATGTGCTATTATATATCTTTTATTAAACGAGGATTTGAAGATTACTAGAATAATATCATAGACCAAACAGTGTTTAATTTATAGGAAAAGTGATTGCCATGATCATTTTTTAATTTATAAAGTTGTCGAATCATGATTTGGATATTGAAAGAGTGTCGTTTATTTATTATACGGACTTCATCTCTAATACCTTTAGTTTGTCTTGATTCATGTTTTATATGGTCGAATATTACATTGTATATATATGTGGATATAGATTTCATTGGTGTAATCCTTAACTGTCACACCTTCATGAAACTACTGCAACATCTGATTGTGTTAATAGCACTTCTGTATCTCATTTGATTTTTTACCTGTTAAAAATGAGCCTGTTATGATTGACAGTAGCAGAAAATTTTGTGGAAGCCTTCTTATTGGTGGAAGCATAAGAAATGGAGGAACATAGAAGTTCAAAACACTCATGCATTGGTTTACACTAGAATTTGAAGTTATTAGTTAATAATTTAATTTATTAATTTGTAAAACCGATGTTGTCACTGTCGGGGTTAGACTATATTATAACTAGGTATTTCAAAGACGGCGATGTTTTTCTTTTTCTTAGGGTTAGATTAAGCCTAGGACTATGGACCTTGAGAGGAGGAGGAGATGTAACCATAGATTTTTTTACAAGTATGCAAAACCTTGGAAAACTAGCTACGTTACGAGTATGCAAATATTTCTCTATATAAATAATTTATAATAAACCCAAGGGTTTGAGGTAGGGCGCATGGTCCCAAATTATAACTGAGGTTCTAAGGCATTTGTAGGAGTCGATCCATAGCCAAGCCTAGTTATTTATTACAAAACAACGAACTCATTGGTCAATAAATTTAGAGTCAGGTCCAAGGTTGTTAAAATCGTATTTTTTGATCAAATCGGTGAGGAGTCCTATAAATTGGATCGGTGGGTCGAATCGCAAATCATGAGATTTTACCAAAAATTAATTTAAAATACAAAATAAAAGATAAAGAATCTGTAACAATAAACCAAGTATTAATCCGAAATCATTCAAAAAAAATTTAAATAATACAAAAACTTATGCAATTAAAAATCATACAAGGGCTTTGTCAAAATAAATAAATAAATCATACAAGGGATTTTTATATTTTTCTTTTTTCATTTAATTTAATTAACTATAATTAACTAGACAGACTAGCTTCCATACTCGGCCTAATTTGCATATCTTTTTGACTAATTTTCTTTTCGCTGAAAAAGAAATGTAACAGTCGGCAAGTAGACAGATTTTCTATGGAAAGTTGAAACGGATTCCTAAGCAGTTGGAGATAAACACACAAAGGCCTTCATCTTAAGCACCACCATCGCCTCTTTATCAACCCCTTCACTGAGTTTTGTTTGATCTAATGACTTGGTATCAAGAATGTTCTTCATCCGGTCTGACCCAACCGACGAACGCCGCCGGAAACTGTCAGTTTCAAGAAATGTTCTCAACTTGCTGCTGGATCGAGGGTCACCTGCCTAGCTTTCATCTCGATAATTAGGAATCGTTTGAATCGGATGGAATAGCGATTCCAGTGCGATTTTACATATATACTATTTTCGAACCGATTTGGATCGTCTTTCTATGGTTGGATCATAAAATCGTACGATTTCACGATCCAACTCGCAATTTTGACAACCTTGGTCAGGCCTACATGGATTCTTATTTACCATTTAATTCTCTAAGTCTATTTGTTCGTTGCTATAGATCTATTTAATTAGACCAATCTATGTCATATATCGGGATTATGGTTGTTAATACTTTTCAATCTGAAAGTTGATACAATTTCATTTCAAATTATATGACAAAATGCTACATAGTACTTCATTTCCCCGCTAATACATACTGGCAGTCTATAAGAAAATACACAATACAACTGATGACTCCACTTCTGATTTTTATCAAACAAAAGGAGCAAATATGTGTGTGTATATATATATATATATAAATCCAGTGCACAAAATAGAGTCTAATATGCTCTAGCTTGAGATTTCCTCCGATGGTCCTTAACCATCACACCTTCGTTAAACTGCAACATCTCGTGGCAGTTCATAATCTCATTAGGTTTTACTTGAGTGTTTTTCACCCTATATATAGGCCTTGTCTTCTTGCCATAGCATGCTTCGAGTATGGTGAAGCCTTCCTTTCCTATTCTTGCAAGATCTGCCTTGGATGCCATTTTCAAGGTAAGATAAACAAGTGTCTATGAAGAAGCGAAAGAAATATGTTTTTGAGCTTTCTTGATGTACTATATATTATTGATGCAAGGTGAAAGCCCTTTATATATAGAAACCTTAATGTCTATGTGGGGGGGGGGGGGCAAGTATAGTGGGGTGGTTTTCTATATATCTTATGAGTTTCCTCCAAGAGCTACTTGTACATAATTAATTGCTCATGGACTATATTGTATTGGACACGACGGCATATAGCCTATGTGATTATCACTTTACCAATTACTGATGAAATGATGATGTAGACATGATAGACAATCATATATCTGTTTTTATGTAACCGGTTATGTGGAACTGTGACGTACGTATAGCATGATTCTCGTTACATCAGATATTGTGCACTGAGCACTTTATTGAACAATATATCAAAAACAAAGTTATTGATTAGAGTATGTTCTGGTGTAGAAATTAAGGATACAAAAAATAAATTCCAAGACATTTGGTAAAGAAATATACACATGGGCATTAATCTGTAAATATAATAAATGTAAAGTTGTTTTTATTTTAAAACAAAACAATATCAGCTTTTTGGAACACACGTTTTTATCAAAACAGCTGCTTCACTTTGGGCCATTGGATCTTCAAGATGCATCCCAGCCGTCCATCTCCCAAATAAAAGACATTATTTTGGTTCTCAGATTAGGGTGGAAAAATTTTACGCGTCCTATTTTCTCTACTGTATATTCCTTCTAAGTTTTTCATTTGTAACTTCTTTGTGAAGATCTCTCGGTGAGATATTCGGGTTCTTAGAAGGCATTTGTGTAGGAAGTTGTCTCTTGTATTTGGGTTGTAATCAGTGGAGGACTAGGCTGTGTTCTTTGTGAACGGTTCTGAACTATTCTTGGTGTGGTTATAGTGGAACGAGGCTTAACCACTCCGATGGAGGGTGAAAGAGCTAAAAGACCCATTCGACAGAAGACCCAAATCCGGTGGAGAAGAGGGTGAAAGAGCTAAGTTTGGTGACCCACATTTCCAGGATTCAGGTGGCCGGCGACCATGGAGGCAAGTAGGTGTTCCGGTCTTGTCTCTTCTTTTTTTTTTTCCCTGCGAAAATTTGATTTTACTGCTGTGGGAATTTATCTGCGAAAATTTATTGCTGATGCTGTTAGTATTATTCTTGAATTTCCACATACTTTGTTTCTTGAGTTTCAGCTGACTTTATTATCTTTATTCACATGCTCAAGCCGTTGTCTTTTTACTCTTATTCTAAACGAAGGAAATAGCCGTGGAAAGCACATTATATCTTATGTTAAAACTTGTGCTCGAATTAGTGTTATACTGTGCTGTATGGTAATGGTAATGCTTTCTTGAATTTGACACGTGAGTTGAATGGAAATAACAACAAACGGTGCATAAGCATTAACCAGGGAAAAATAATAATAATAAGAGTTTACATCGAATATCATGGTTTGCATAGGAAAATGGAGTAATTAGATGCAGAGTGATTAACATGAGAGATCGAACTGATAAGGAAATCAGTTAGTATGATATGTCAAATTAAACCCTTAATGTATGCATTTTTGTAAATGTTCTGTGGGATAGAATTATTATTTTCATGGTGTCATAGTTCTTATATTACGTTCTTATATTGTGTGAGAGATTCTTGAATATCATTACATATTTAGTAACAATTATAGATTTTTTATTGTAATTCTAGTAGACTGGTACTAGTATAGACTAGTGGTTAAATCATTTAATTATGATACAATATAAAGAACTTAATATGTTATTTTCATGATCCTACGTGCATGCTTTGAGTTAAGGAAGTTTTTATTTATTTATGAAATTGTTATAGACAAGATACATTATTTTTCATGATTTTCCTAGTACTAATTAATTCGTTAATTAGTCCAATTTCTTATTTAAGAAATTAATTTTTCTTCTTTACATGTTTCAAATCTTGCTGCAATGATGTAATCCCTTTCAAAAAAGAAAAGCAAGAAGGAAAAATCTGGCTATGAGCAACCCATATTCGTCCCATTATTTATTCGTACTAGTGCCGTAAGCAATTGTTATACTTAAGAATATTGCTATTTAATTTATGCTAAAGTTGGACAAAGAGACAATGGCAGCTAAATTATTGAATTGAACAAAATGAATCTTGATTATTTTATTTTACATAAAAAGCCTGACCTGTCTTAATTTCATTTAATATTCCGAGATCCAACTATATGGTTGCAGTTAGAATAGGGCTTATCCCAAATTACAGGTACGGTTATGGAGAAGCACCGGCATAGCGGTACACAAGTAGTGACGTTGTTGACATCACAGAGGTCGTAGGCTCATCGAACATGCCACGACTCTAGAGGTATATTCGTTAAGGGTTTTAGGTTAACGCTACTTGTAGGATAGTAAGACTAATAAATGAGTG
>CAVNYN010289514.1:0-39507 GCA_963692815.1 Nyctanthes arbor-tristis | reverse complement strand
TAAACCTTTGCAAATCTTTTGGTTCCAAAATAACATCAAATACAAAAAGAAACCATATAATATCCTTTAAGATAAACTTTAATATTTGAAACCAAAACGAAACTTATCATTTTTCCTTTTTTCATTATTCTTACCAATATTATTGTCAAACAAAATTGTTATAAAAACTTAATACCTTTAATTCCATATGTCATTTATTATGTTGCATTATTCATTTATTCAACTTTTCTTGAGTTAGCAAGATCAAACATTTCTAATGAAGAAGATTGAATAATATAAACCAATAAGTCATATATTTCGTTTGACTTCAATTTCACATAATTCTATCATGTACAAAGGATTCATAAGTTGGTAAGTATTAACTTACTAGCAAGCCGGTTGGTCGATGCCTCGCGCAGAGTAGTTTATGCATGTAGTGCCCATAGAACGTTGCTCTGATACCATTCTGTCACGCCCCAGCTAACTTTACAATATTTTCGAATATCTTACAAATTCAGTAGCGGAAGCTTTTATTCAAATAACGGGGACGGGACGTGCGAAACAATCCAATTTATCTTATCTTACTGAGTTTAATAGATAAAGATAATTTCATAAGTTAACAAATCGTCAACCTTTTAAAGAAACATTAAAGCTAGGTTTTTCAAGAAATATGAAAACACAAGAAATTGTATTAATAAACATATTTCATTGATTTTCAAGGTGGGCCAAATTATTAGAAAACTTTTACAGTGAGAAGTAGAGCTCAAATCAATATAAAGATTACTACTTTAATTTAGATTGATTATATTTGCAATTTCCAGAAAAAAAAGGCCTTAACATGGATGCATCAATCAATCCATTCTTTGCTGCTGGAGTGGTTATTGCTGCGTCGACTTGTAGAATCTAGACCAGTTTGAGTGGTCTTCAATTTGCACGGGAATATTAATATACGACTTCATTGGCAAAAATCGTCCAATATACATATATAATGACGGAACGTGACAATATGTATATATATAATGACGTTTCCGTCATTTTTTTAAATTGACGGAACGTGACAATTGAAAAAAATTGTCCAATAAAATGACGGAATGTGACCGTTTATAAACACCATTACCAAACAGAATTATCATCAGCATTATCATCATCATGTTTGAAAATTTTATTGAAGTGCTACCCTTGTTTTCCCCCATTTTTCAGTTTTTTGGGCTGTTTTTTCAATGATTTGTAGCTCCAGCAACCAAACCTGAAGTTATAGCAATCACGTAATTAACCATAACTGAAAAAGAAGGCTGAAAAAGATGCCAATTTACAAGGTTCTCTAGATTCCTTGTATCTTCCAATGGTACATTCCTTGGATATTCCATTTTTTGTTTCAACCCAAATTTATTTCTTATAATTTTTTTTTTTTGATATTACGGGGATTGTAGAGAAGGAGAATTGAACCCTGATGGAGGGTATGGAAAATTAACTCGGATGTCATCAGACCACATAGGTCTTGCCAAATTTATTTCTTATAATAATAAGTTAGAAAGAATTAAAGAACATCAATTTTCTCCATGAAATTCGGATGGACGACAATATATATATACTCAGTAGATAAACAAATAGCAGCCACCACGTGGTTGAGTATGAATTTGACATAAATCATAATGATACGATAAAGACTGTACTACCTTTTAAACTTCATTCAGTTATATATATAACGGAATATCCTGATGTTATACTTTTACTTAAGTTTCAAGTTTTTGAAGCTTGCCCTCGATCGAGACGGACGGGAATTAATTAATTAAGTTTGCAGGTTAGTTTAGAAGAAATAGAATTAAAGAAGATGCGCACAAAGCCAACGTCGTTAATATTTCCATAATTCCGTGAAATTAGGATCAATACGTTATCTTCAGATTTCTCAGCGGTAGACTTGGAAATTTTAATGAAGTTAATGTCAGACTTTCGTTACTCTCTCTATTTTTCATATCAAATATTTCTAATTATTTTGTTTAATTATACGATTTAAAAAATTTCCGTTGACTCAACTATGGAATTGCTTTAAGTTTTTGTTTAGCACTCGATCCCGTTTAGGGATATATAATATTCAATATAATTTAGAATAGAACAAATTTCTTATCTGATACGTCTAATTAGTTGAAGCTAATCGATAGAGGATAATTTGACATCAAAATGAATTTGATATTTCAATTTGATATATCGTTGACTATGAGAAGTTTTGAGATCAAGATTATGGCATTAATTTGAGATTTTAATTATAATTTTTATCTTAAAAAGAAATTCAAAATAATAATAATAATAATGTTGTCCCGGCCCATATCTCAGCACGAATTGGCTACCACACTATTTCCCTTGCACTTGTTTTTTACTTATTGAATTTTAATGTTTTCAGTCACCTTATAAGTACACACGATAGTCTCAACTCTTAATGAAATATTATCATTTAACATGTTTTTATTTTCATAAAATAGTTGGTCATTAATTTGAGTAGATTAATATTAAATTTTGTCAGTTCGTTATTTGGCCCTAGTCTGACCAAGGGCTCGTTGGAGTTTAAGGGACATGTTAATGTGTCAATTGGTTTTCGTCACGCCATTGCTAACTTAAAATTTCCAGTATTAAGTTTCCAACCTTTCTAATTTCTATATATATGTGATGCACATATTTACACAGCATAGGATGATAATTTAACTACCTGGTTTTTAGGAACACATTTTCAAATGGAAAACCTAAGCTCATCGAATCTCGGCCTCCTCTACCTCGTCATTACTTTGTTCCTTCTTCAACTCATACAATCCAAAGGCCAGTCGGAATACATCCGTCCGACCGCACGGGGACTCATTTTCCGGTCACATAACCGGTCAGATTCCGAGCCTCAGCAGGTTTTGTTTTCCTAATTAAGCTCCATTCTCTAACATTTTCACATGGTCATGATGTTAACATGTTTTTTGTTTTTATTAAGAATCATGTATTGTATATTTTCAGGTTCATGTTTCATTGGCAGGGAAGGATTACATGAGGGTTTCTTGGATTACCTCGGATAAGCACGGGAAATCCGTCGTCGAATATGGAAAATCTCCCGGGAAATATGAGTCGTCGGCCACCGGAGAGAGTACAACTTACCATTACTTCTTTTACAGTTCGGGTGAAATTCATCATGTCAAAGTTGGACCTTTGGAGCCAAGTACAACTTACTACTATAGGTGCAGTGGCGCCGGTCCGGAGTTCAGCTTCCGGACGCCTCCTTCTGCATTTCCGATCGAATTCGTGGTTGTTGGTAAGTAATGGTGGTTACATGTTGGCTCATCTTATTAATTTCACGGGAAACTGACAACTTTCACTTTTTGTTGCGTGCATTTTGGCCTTTAATTACTGTTTGGTATACCTTCCGGTACCTTGATAGTAAACTTGCAAGCAATTTGTTTGATTTAAGTTAAAAGGTTGCTCATATTTTTTCCTCAAATGTTGTATAAGATAAATACCATAATTGATTAACACGGAATTTTGTGTGACGAGTTTTCTTTTTTACCCGATTCCCTTTCCAAAACTTCTCAACATGTGTGGCGTGTATAGATGTACAATATGTGTTTTTAAAGTACACGTGGCATGTATGAATTACACGTGGTGTGTATCCATATATGCTATATAGGATGGAAAGTTTTGCTACAAAACCTCTAGGAGGTTTTTGAAAATTTTCCTCTATACATGTATAGTGCTCACGTGTTAAAATGAGCACATCGGTGGCCTCACTAGCAGTGGGGCCTACCTCATTTTGAAGGGTGCTTACTTTAAGAGTTGAGCACGTTAATTAGGTGAAATTTTTAGTTTATGTATGTATCTATTTGGTCTCAAAAGTTATTTTTGTGATTGCAATAACACTAATTAATAGATTTGGGAAATGTTACAAGATTTTAATTTCTTTCTCTATGAGATATGCAGGTGACCTAGGACAAACCGAATGGACAAACTCAACCTTAGAACATGTTGGTGAAACAGACTACGATGTATTTCTTCTGCCTGGTGATCTTTCCTATGCTGACACTCAGCAGCCATTATGGGACTCATTTGGCGCCTGGTGGAGCCATATGCAAGCGCCAGGCCATGGATGGTCACTGAAGGAAACCATGAAATTGAAAGTTTCCCAATCATTTATCCCCAGGGCTTCAAGGCATACAATGCAAGATGGCTCATGCCCTACCAAGAAAGTCGGTCCACATCAAATTTATACTACTCGTTTGATGTGGCCGGGGCCCACATCGTCATGCTTGGTTCGTACACAGACTTCGATTCTGAATCAGATCAGTACAAGTGGCTTCAAGCCGATTTGGCACAGGTCGATAGGAAGAAGACACCTTGGGTCTTCGCCCTCCTACATGCCCCGTGGTACAATTCTAATCAAGCTCACCAGGGGGAAGGTGAGAGCATGAGACAAGCCATGGAAGAGATCTTGTACAAGGCACGCGTCGACGTGGTCTTTGCAGGACATGTTCACGCATATTAGCGTTTTGTAAGTCAATTTTTTACCTTTTAAGTTCATCAAACAATTAAATTTTTTATTAAAAAAGGGACAAATGAAATTCATTTTTGTTTAATTGTTGTCACATGTTGCAGACTAGGGTGTATGATAACAATGCTGATCCATGTGGTCCTGTTTATATTACCATTGGCGATGGAGGAAACAGAGAAGGGCTTGCTATGGAGTAAGTATATATACAACTATTGATTTTTTCAGCAGTACTCACAAAACATGTGGGGTCCACATGCCCCATAAACAGTGGTTGTTTGGTTCTCATTATTTGAAGCCAGTACCATGTTCTTGTGAATTTATTAATTATAAAAATAGTGTACCTCAATGAAAATTACTCTTCCGATCTCAAAGAAAAATTTTCAAATGGGCACACTATGCTCATTTCATAAGATATGAGCATCACCCCACAATCAAATGGACTCATGCATTGCAGGTGAAGCCACCTTCATGTAGGCGGTGCTCATTTTAAGAAATGAGTACGGTATCTATTTGAAAATTTCTTATTTTCTAAATTGTTAACAAAAAAATTAATCCATAGTTTACAAATCAATTTTTTTTTTAATTAAAGAATTTTTACTAAATTATTATTGTACTTGTGCAAATGTGGTGAAGATTTGAGGACCCCAGTCCTTCGATCTCAATGTACCAAGAGCCAAGCTTTGGACATGGACGGTTGAGGGTGTACAATAACACGCATGCGCAATGGTCGTGGCACAGGAACAACGAAACAAACGCAGTTATGGCAGATGAGCTATGGTTAGAAAGCTTAAGCTCATCTACCCTTTGTAACCAAGCTCCAATTGCATCAGAATCGCCCAAAGATGAACTCTAAAGTTAATATCTCTTTCTTTTTCGTAACTTGTATAGAATTGTAACGCATGATTTGTGTACGTTCTAGACCACGTATACTTTTGAGATGTTTAGGTAGACTGGGACAAGGTTATTCAAATAGAGAAAGTTTGTAAAAAGAAAACTCCGTATATTATTCTATGCACTCTCACTGTACCAGTCATAAATTCATAATAATGAAACAAGTGACAATCGGGGTCATTTTTTTTTCTTTCCCTAGTTGGCTAGCAAAATATAATATGCCAAACGGCTGATATGAAATCTTTTTCTGTTTTGCATGTTGTAATTCAATATGTCATTCTATTATGCATATATTATAAATAAATTGTGTAAATGTATATTTTAAAGTTGAGTTTAAAGTTGAGAGAATGGTACGAAAAATACGACTCCCTCTGTCATGTAAAAATGTTCCCCTTCCATTTTTATAGATTTAGAAAATATAATTAATATTGTTGAAAATGTACAATTTAATATATTTATTAATATAAACTTTGATTTACTACATCCGTCCCACAGAGATGGTCTAATTTTTCTTTTTCATTCGTCCCCAAATATAGTTCACTTTGCTATTAAAAAAATAGTTAGAATGTTTTCTTTTATACTCATATTTAATGTGCATTGTAATCAGCAAAATAATATTATTTTAAAGTGTAATATTTAATAATGAAAGGTTATATTAGAGAAACTAGTATATCACCCGTGCGATGCACGGGAAGAACAACGTTAAAGAATATAACAATAGGAATTTGAAAAATAAATAGGAAACATTTGTATATTAGTTAAAAATATAAAAGATGAATTTATATCAACAGAAACAATTAGACCACTAAACTCATTAATGGAGATTTTTTTTTTTTTTTTACATTAAGTGTGACAAATCAAATTGCATGGTATGAGTATAGATCCTTATTTATTAAAAATAGCACCTGATCTTAATATTGTACTAGTCAAATTCATACTTGAACTATGAATTGACTATTTGCATTCTAAATATTTTTGAAATTTCAAAAATTTCCATCTTATATGATTTTGAAATTCAAACTTATGAAAAAAGAAACTGGTATGAAAGAATAATAAATACTTGCGAGAAATTTATTAATGGTCAATTTTTTGATACACAAATCTAAATGCAAAAACTTCTTTAGCTTCCAGTTTCCGACTCATTATGCTAAAACATTAAAAAGTTAAAAAAAAAATACTAAACATGTAAGCTTTGCGTGTTTCCAATTATAATGAGACCAAAATCTCCCTAAAAAAGTTATTGACATTCAAGTAAAGATCATTGAAGGCGAACTAAGTTCATAATAGTCTTCTAAAGTTATAGTGCAAGTACAAACTTGCCAATTGTTTAACTCTACCAACCGCTATTGACGACATTTCGGCGAGCCCTTCTCTTTGCAATGAAATAAGCCACCTAACCTTTCTCATTACATGCATTTTCCGCAAACTTACAATGTGTTTAGTTGTATTTGTTTTTCATGAAAAATATGAAAGTCATAAGAAAAAAATTCAATCTTTATGGGTTTCTTTGGCAAATGGGAAATGAAATTTTAAATTCCATAGTAGAGGAAAACATAGGAAGATAGATAAAATATGATGTCATCAGTTAGCTTACAGTACCAATCAAATGCGGGAAATAAAGTATAAACTACACTTGATTTAGATTAATATAATATAATATAGATATAGATTTTAAGTTAATGAGAATTGAGGGTATTATTGCCTCTTTAAGTTAAAATGCTAGATTACGTAAAAAAATGTGAGATGTAAGGTTGAAAACGTCAAGTTTAAAAAGTTAAGGTTAGATTGCATAATAAGATGAAAGGTCAGGTTAAATTGAGCAAATTAGTCATTTCAAAATAAAAAAAGAATACATTAATAAAAAAACCAAATATTACATCAGTCATGATGACTTAAGCAATTTAGGGGGGAAAACTTTATATAATATTAAATTTTACCTTTCCGACACTATTAATTGCACTTTTATTAATATTTGTGAAAATTGAATTGGACCACCTCTGTCGGATGGAAGTAGCATTTAATATTTCACTTTTGTTATTATTTGTTATTGATTATCATGCGGTACAAATAAGGGTATATTAGAAAACTAAAAAAAAATAACTAAGGAAATGATGCTATAATTTGAGATGAATACAATATGGTTAAAACTCTTCTAAATTGTGATATACGAAATGGGACTAGGACTATCACATCTCACTATAAGCAATAGTTAATATAATTAATACCCACCATTAATAGTGAGTTGACATGTGCTTGGAGATGTTGCATTACATGTTGGAATCTAGAATGTGAAGAAATTTTTTGATTCTTGATTGAATTCAGATTTCTTATTGATGTTCCAATCATTGGTAGTGAAATAAATGCCAGTGGAACTTTAGTGATGTTGATCAACATGTGGCTGAAGCTTTCTTTTATTATTTAAGCATACTTAGTTTCTTATCTTAGAAAGCTGAATTTGTACAAATATAACAGTGAGGAGATTTGTTCTCTTTATCTAATGTTGGGAAAAGTCAATAGCATAATGACACATGATTACATATTGCAACTCTGGACGATGTGGCCAAAGCATCGATACTACCTAGACTATCAAATAGAAATAGGATTTATTTGTCTGCCACTATACATTTTTTAATTTCTGCAGTGGCTTATGACTAACACTGGTTGTTTTTCTATAAAGATAGTCATTCTTTGATGGCTATTCAGCAGCCTTTTTTCACATTGGTATGTTTTCTTTGACATATTTTGATATTTAGCTATCAATTCAAATAATAGGAATCCGAATGTTTTAGATTTAGGCTAAGCATGAGTTTTGAATGAAGTTTCTTTTAGTGTTGGGGGCTATTTTATGCACCAAATATTGACAAATATCTAAGTATAACAGATAAGTATGCATTTGATCTTTATTAAGCCCCAAGCATTAGAGATAGATACACATGCATTTTTATCTTTGTCTTAACTTTTATGTTTTGCTAATTTTTCTCCAAAATTAGATTCTGCCTATTTCTTGGTTTATCCAGATTCAAGATGTTTTCTCCAAAAAATAATATACCCACTTTAATCAAGACAAGGAAAGTGACATAACTAATACTCATTTTTAATATTTCTCCTCCCATTGTGATGGAGTGGCTTTTTAGATAGCCAAATTTCATTATATGACATGAATATTGAAAGTTTTTATTCTCTATATGTAGGTCCTTAACTGTTATCATGGAATGGTATATGGTGGGTTTCACGGCCTTCTGAAATCCTTACTGTTGGTGCTGAAGATTTCCTATATAATTCATCTCAGGCAGCTGAAGAAAATGAGAGATTAATAAATGGTTTCCTCCATCCCATGGTAGTTAATACTGATGTAGCACTAAATATATGGTTAATATTAATCGAATAGATTGTGGCTCTTGCTTATATGTTGGTATCATTGTACTATGAAGTAGATATATTTTGTAAGAAGATTAATTTCTAAACCATTTTTTATTAATAATTGATTGTATGAATCATTCATTTTCACACGCCATATCAGTCACGTTACAATATCAAATGTTTATGAGATAATTGATGAATGAATATTTACTATTTTTGTAAGATAATTGATGGGTGAATATTTACTGTTTTTGTATTATTTTTTGAATTCCATGATTACTATGTTTAATAATCATATTGATTCATTTAATGTGATTGTCTATTTATAAATTCTAAACAAATGTATCTATACAGCCAATTTTTCTCTACAACTTGCTAAAGGATATATTTAACTCCGTCTTTCTACTCGTGAATCGCACGGGTGCTATACTAGTTAAAAAATAATGCTAAGTAATTCCCTAAATCATTGAGCATATATATGAGGAAAAGTCGTAAGGGAGCCCCAAAAAAATTATAAAGTGAAAAATTTAAAAACTTATTAAGTTGTGTTAATGGTGCTGAGTATTAGTCTAGTGGTAATATATGTACCATTAAATAATAGTAAGTGGCATTTCAAAATAATAATAATAATAATAATAATAATAATAATAATAATAATAATAATAAGTGGAGGTTAAGGTATACATATAGATTCACTTGATTTAACTTATCAACTATATATTTATAATATTAACTAAGTTGTGCATTATTTTTTCCCACTTAAAACTGGCACCCTAAGGGAATTGAAAATTTAATGTCATATGATGTAGCTAATGTCTCATTTATTTTTCTATTTTTATTTTCGTTTATTTTTCCTTTTTTTCTCTTTTTTTGTTCACCATAATAATAATAATAATAATAATAATAATAATCTATATATTTTTAATACTAACTAAGTGGTGTAATATTTTTTCAGGCCTAAAACTGCCACCATAAGAAAATTGGAAATCTGATGTCGTATGATGTCGCTAATGCCTCATTTATTTTTATTTTCGTTTATTTTTCTTTTTTCCCTCTTTTTTTGTTCACCCTAATAATAATAATCTATGTATTTATAATACTAACTAAGTGGTGCATTATTTTTTCCGTCTAAAACTGACGCTTTAAGGGAATTGGAAATCTGATGTCATATGATGTCGCTAATGCATCATTTATTTTTCTGTTTTTATTTTCGTTTATTTTTCTTTTTTTCCTTTTTTTTTGTTTACCCTAATAATAATAATAATAATAATCAGATAATACTAACTAAGTGGTAGGTTGATTTTTTAATTTTGCATAGTAATTTTTAATAATCTATTTATTTATTCACCTTAATCTTTTTTTTTTCAAATTTTCAAAATATTCTTTATTATGTCTTTTAATTTTGTATAGTAATTTTTAATCATCTCCCAATTGTTGAAGCGGAACTTTTGGCATTTGGAGATGCTTTAGATTTCCTTTAACCAAATAAGTGTATCAATTAAATTCTTAATTATTTTTTTCCTTGCACTTAAATGGGTAAGTGCAGTAATCAAATTCGTAATTATCTATTTCCTCTTGTATTTAAATAATTAAAGAAACCTTCAGGAAGCCTAATCGGGTAAGTATATAAGCAACTCTATATATAGATTGCACACATATATTAGCCAGCAATTAACTAACTTATATAGAATATTAATTTTGAAATTAGTTGCATATATTTTTCATTTATTTTTTATCGTTTAATTAATTATTTGTTTTAGAGAGATCGGAAGAGCACACGTCTACGCACAGATAAATTAACTAGTTTAATATTATGTGAATTTATGCTAAGCACAAGTGGTACTACACTGAAATGATCTCATGTCATATTTCTGGCGGGATGTATGGTGGGAAAACGGGACTAGATACTATACAGTATTACTTAAAATTAAAAAAGAAAAAACATATATAAAAAGAGAAAAAAATCAAAAGGGAAAAAACAAAAAATGTAAGATGGAATTTATAAAAATGGAGAATAAATTTTAGTCTCTTCTACCTTTTCCTCCTAGAAAGTGTCAAACTTCACCATATTTCCTTACATTACCTGGTTAAATAGGCAAAAAGCTCAAAAATAAGATTATTCTCTCTTATATTATTATTTGCATAAAGAAGAATAAAAGGGTAATATCAAAAAGGGCTTCTATAGTAACAGATTTGATTCTAAATTTAGAATCAGATCTGCTTAGGTGGCGCTGACTGGACTCAACCTGGAGCCATATGGCCCCATAGATATTCTATGCAGCAGCACAGAAACAAATCCTGGCTGTGCGGCCGTACCTCCCACAGCCGCGTTATGTGGCCTGTGGTGGCGCCCAGTCAATGCCACTTAAGCAGATTTAGTTTCAAATCTAGAATCAGATCTGTTACTATAGAAAATCTATAATATCAAATATCAATAAAAGGGGAAAACACCAAATACCAATTTTTTTCAACCACCAAACTCTGGCGGGGATAACCCACCAGCATCCGACGTGGATGGTGACATGGTGACTAGCGAGGCATAATAATAAAAAGAAAAAATGAAATTTTCAAATTTTCAGCAAAGCAAAAAAAAAAAAATTCTAATTGGACAAAATAAGGTACAAAAAGGTAAATAAAATGGACATGTGTGATGTGTAATTGACGTTGACTTAAAAGTGATGTGATGTGTTAAAAAATAGGATTGTGTCATGTATTAGTTTTGTTAGAATTTTTATAAACTTTTGTTCAAGTAGGATTGTCCAAGCAAAAAACGTCTTCTTCAATTCCCCCAAATCTAAAAATTGAAACCCCAACCATATTTCCCTGTCTCTCTGTATCTCTTTCTCCCCACCTCCCACTCCAGTAAACAAAAAACGGCTGGAAGCTTAGGAGATTTACTGTACTTTTTGTAGGAATTTAGGGTGGCGAGATAACAGCTCAGTCGGGGGAGAGCACGAAAAATGGGTTAGGATTTTGGGGTTTCGATGTCGCCGATTGTCTTCCTTAGCTCCGTCTTGCACGAAAAGATGGGTCGGGGTAAAGAAACTCAGTTGCCGGAATTTGGGGTGGAGAGATGGCAGCTCGGTCGGTCGTCAAATAGAGAGAAATATGGCTGGAGTTTTGGTGCCAGTCGTCATTCGCAATTTCCTCTTACCTTCGCCGGTCGTCCCTCTCAATTTCCTCTTCGTCGGAGTGGTTTGGGTGTTTCTAAGTTGCCGGAGCCTAGGGGGTGGGGAGAGAGGAAAATATGGTTGGGGTTTGGGGAGATGATTCGGGAGAATCTGAGGTCGACCGGTTCTGTTTTGCTGAAAATTTGAAAATTTTAATTTTTTTTATAGATGCCAAGCCGATCTCCACATCACGCTCCTTATCAGAGTTGGGTGGGCGAACCAAACTCCCCCAAATACCCCCATTCTAGATATGCTCTCACGATGCGATAAAATGAAAATAGTAGAATACAAAATCTAATGAGAAGACGGACATTACATAAAAAAATAAAAATGAAAAAGATCGGACATTACTCCTACAAAGAGGAAAATATAATTTGTAGGTAATCACTCAGATAATTTTTTATAAAATGGGATATGTTGTGATGACCCGTCTTTCTATTTTCAAAGCTCAACATTTACAAGTGAAAATCAAATGTGACATAATCAAGTCAAGGTCAAAGTTAGACTAAAATGCATTAATTTAATTTTTTTTGGGTTTATCATTTAAACAATTAAGTAAGTTGAGATTTATGTGGAGTTATATCATAAGTTGGTAGTTAAATGAAATAAGGATTGAAGTTAGGGACCTAAATAAAACAAAGCAAAAAAGTTGAAGGACCTCAGGTGAAAATTCCTATATATCTAAACAATTCTTTGGACTTGAGCGATTTATGGCAAACAAACACAGAGAGAAAGAGGAAGAGCCGATAGGTAGTATGGGAGACAACGTTTGATCGAGGGAGGAAAAAAAAAAGGGAAATAAATGCTGAAAGTGTGGAATTCAAAGTGGGTTCTTGAGCTAATTTGTGTCCTACGATTTTGGCTTGCTTTCAAGAGGTAAGTGGATATGTTTAAATTGGGGTTTTTGATGTATGGTTTTATGTGATGAAGGGAATAATCACTAGTTTTTTAATAGAAACCACACGTATTTGAATTTCTTGAGATATATGGATGATATGAGATTCTAGCCGATCTAGAAATTTTGTAGAATTGAGTAGTTGGGTTATGATTTAGTCTTTCCATCAGTTTAAATGGCATGAAATTATTCTTGGACATGAAAATAGAATCATATGAGGCTTTGTATAGAATTTTGTAGAGTTAGTATATGAAATTATGATTTAAGAAAGAACAACTAAAGTTGAAATATTTTTGAAAGAGGTATTCTTGGGGACTTTAACGTGAATTTTAGACTATTCTTTAAATTAAATGAAGTTATTGGATTAATTGTAAGAAGGAAGACCATGTTTTTAACGAAAAAGGAAGCATAAAATGTTAATATGGAATTCTCGGAAGGCAATCATGTAAGTGTGAATTTAACAAAAAGACTTAAGGTTGGAATTATGGTGCATGAAGTTTGGACCCTTCCAACTTTAGAAGGCCATAACTAATAGTATATGTGGAATTTTAGCAAGATATAAGTTGAAAAATGATCTCTTATGAGTTTTCTATCATCCGAAATTTGAATGACAACATTTAGAGACCGGTAGGGGTTTTTATGACATATTTTGTGAGACTGGTCAGTTTCTACCCGAGGACAGATTTTGGGAAGTAGAAACAATATTTTGGTGTTCCCAATATGGTTCTTTTGAGTTCAATTTCATGTATTATAAACTTATGTGAGTTTTCTACCTTCTAGTAGAATTTCATATGCATACGACGCCATTCGTGATTTTAAAATGGTTTTGAATGGACATTGCCCAAATAGGGAAAACTTAACGATCCTTGTTGAAACGGTTGAACTAAGTCTTGATTCAATAAGTTTGTTCTATGACCTTATGGAATATTGTCATGGTGATTGAGGAATTGGATGAAGTTGAGAATACATGCAATTAATGAATGAATTGATATTTAATAGCAAATGTGGGAATTTGTTAAAGGATAAGAGTTTGTGTTTAAAAATAAAGAGTTAATGTTAATGTACGGAGGGAATTTAAGACTTTAATGTGGGGTATCATTATAATTTCTAAGATGTAGTAAAGTCTAGAATAATCATATGAAAAGAACAATTATATATTTAATTGGAAAGTGAATGAATCTTAGGGAATTCAATGAAATAGAGAATTTGTAATGCTAATGAAGTTTCATGTCTTAGTTTAAGTAAATAATTGAGTTATATGTGTGAATTAAGTAATAGAAATGAATTAAATGTGAAATAGAATTTTTATATAATGTTATAGGAAATGATAAAGATTCAGAGGAAATGAAACGACGAAAGGATCTATGTTGCTACTTATCCGGTGAGTGGAACTTTCCCTATTTTCTTAAAATGAAATTCATTGTGTTATGGAGTTTTATGGTGCCATGAAATTTATGATTAAAGTGTCTTGATGGATTTCTTTGCAAACTTATTCTTTCATTTGAAAAGTTAATGAAATTGATGATTGAAATGTTCAAGGATTTTCAAGGATATGGTTTATTGAAATTCAATAGATGACTGTTTATATGAAACAATGCTTTACGATTTTTAGAAATATGTTTGATTTGAAACATGATTTATGATGCATGAAAACCCCAAATTTGTATTTAATGTAATGATATGTTGCCTACGGGCGAAGGGACCCATGGTTCAAACTGACCAAATGATATGCCGCACAAGTAAAGGGGCCTATGTGCTAGCTATGACTCAAGTTAGTTGTTGTGCCGTCTAAGGCGAAGGGGTCATAAAGTACCTATGACCCAAGTCGATATCCTACACGACGCTCTTCCGATATTATGATCATGAGATGTTGGATACTTTTTGAGGAAAATTCTATGGTGATCTTGGAAATGAAATTATTTTCATAATATTTTCCAGTGGATTTATCATGATTATTGAATGAAATGATGTTTATGATATTTTCTAGCATGTAATGATTTTATCAATAGTGATGTTATGCTGCAATTATGTTTTCAAATCATGAAAACCAAGATGTGGTTTGTACATGTTATGAGACTTTTGCAAAAAGATGTATTTTCGACTTTCTAAAGTATGCTTATTTACAAAACTCCACTTTCTGGGCTTATTAGCTCATATGTTTTCCTAAATGATTTCTCTCCAGGTAGCAACACCACATAAAATCTGTTATAGTGTTTGTTGTTATTGTGATTTATATACCTTGACATGGTTAAATTTATTAATATACATTGGAAATTCTGAGTAAAACATACTTGATTTAGTAAAATTTTCCATACATGAAGTATTGTTATTGGTGATGATGGAAATTATTATACTATAAAGTGTATATGGATTTGATGTTGATGCGTTGGCGTTGAAAATTGATACATGTTGGTTTTGTTAATAAAATAAGAGGGATGCTGTCGAAAATTTTTTAGAATCATTAGTATGTGCACGGGCCTTGACAGTAAATTTTGATTTCTAGTTAGAATTTATTGTCGGCACATGTCACACTTTTAGTAAGTTAGAAGTGTTGGGAGTGGGACGTGTCATATATTCACGATTTTACCCCTATGTATTGTGTGATTGGGAAAAAATAGTTTAAAGACGAGACTGTAAATTTAACTTATTTTGTAAAAAAAAAAATATTACTTAAATCATAACGCACAATTAGCGGGAGTCAATAATAGAGGACTACCATAGACCGATCAATGAGAAATAAGTCAATTAGATATTGAGAAATGAGTCAATTAGATATTGAGGCCTTAATATATTTGTTTATATCCACTTGTCAACTTTCTATTAATTTGACAGAAATACTGAAAAATCACCCTAATATGAAGAGGCAAAGACTATCAGCATGCCTTTTCTTTTTTCCCCCCTTTGAAGTGAATTAGATATGCCGCGGAATAATTCGAACTGAGGTGTTTAGTTAAGTCACAGCCACGTTTTGCGTTATTGTTAAAGGATTAGCCTGTGGCGAACGCAGGAAGCAGCCTCCCTCCTCCTGTTATCTTCAATTAGGGGGCCCTGGTCATCAAAAATTAACTATTCCTTATGTTATCTTCTGACTACGTCCCTAAGAGTAGCGTTTTACCATAATTAATTAGAAAGTATTATTAATAAATAATAACTGATAAGGATCTCTCAAATAGCAAGTATTCAATATTCAAGTATAATTTTTGTTTGTATGAACCCCGCCCCAGCTACAAATCTGTTTTCTAATTTGAATCTGAAAGAATTTTTTTGAAAACATATTGTGAAGATTTGTGTAATATATGTCAGCCCATAAAATATGTGCATATAATTAATTTAATCAAATTATATTTCAAAATAGAATTGATTTTTTTACCTAATTGATTTGTTTATCTTGTTTGAAATTTCATTTCAAAGTTTAAACGAAAGTGAGGGCCGAGGGGATGAAACTCCTGCCCAGCTTAGGTCTCAAGTACATGCAAGTCCTATTTGAAATTGTTCAAATGAGCATAGCGCTCATTGAATTGTGCTCAAATAAGCATGACTCGTTGGAGGAAATGAACTAAGTCGCATATCACTAGTTAAATAATTCCGATTTTGTCATTGGTCCCCACTAAAATTTTTTTCTAGCTCAATGATAAGTGTAAAATTTTATATTTTATTAGTCTACTCTAATTTTGGAATGACTTTGAAGTTTCCATTATCAATTGCAATTGTGGCATTTCAAGGTGACTGTCAACAACAGCCTTGAAAGCCATACGATTCTAGCAATTGCCAAATTTAGATAGTGGCCCTTCTCTCTTTGATATTCTCACTCCTTTTTCTCATCTGATATCAAATTTTCTATTTTTACTTCGAATTTGTTTCTCCCTTAAATCATGATCTTTGCAATAGTACTTGTGCCAGTGCTAACATTTGTCAAGTTTTTTCATTCTATATAATTTTGCGGGGATGAGGAATGTTTTGGTGCTTCAAAATTTTAAAAAAACAACACATGAGCTAATTCTTTTTTTGATGATACATGTGTTCCAAATACTTGAAAGATTATGTGGACTTATATTTAGTTTAACTTTCAATTTCAAATGCGTTGTGTACTTAAATATAAATCTAATTGTGACTACTTTAATCGGAGGAAATGTAAGTTTGTTCAACTTATTAGTTACTGCAATATGTAAATTTGGAAATTCTTTCTATTAATTGTCAAAAAATGAAGATGTAAAATGTTATTTTTTTAAACTGAATTTGAATCATAATAAAAAAGATAAAAACATGAATAAATAATGAAAGTTTACAATAATTGTTTTAATCCTTATTTCATTTCAATTTACATATATATATATATATATATATAGTGTAGTATGTAATAATTAATTAATTAATTAATTAATTCCGACGGTATATTAATTAATGGTGTATATATGCAAATAAGTTTTTAAAACCCAAAGCAACAACTTCAAGTAATACGAAAAGTTTTTTTAATTAATTCATGAGTTAAAGGCTAGTAAGGAATTTAAAAATATGTAACGGCGAAAAGAGAAATCAAAAGTTTTTCCCTCATTCACACTTATATATATATTAGTGATCAGTGATTATTAATAGTGTTATGTAGTACTAGTGGTGCCAAGTATCGGTTCATGTTGCAGTACACACATGACATTAAATGACATTTAAGTGAAGTTAAAAGCAAATACATGTTAATCACTTGATTCAACTTATCATATCATATAATTTATATTGTAGATCGGTGTTTAGCACTACTGATGTTACATAGCACTACTAGAAAAATAAGTCGTGCTTTGTGGTTTAAACAAATGCCACAATAGTCGAGTTTAAATCACACATATCCTTCCCCTTCCCTATGCCTCCTGTATTTAAAAAAAAAAAGTCATGCTTTAATTATTACTATTTTTTAAACCAATAAAGCACAACTAACATCAGAAAAATATCAGTTGACGTAATAATGTTAGAAATACCAATTGGAATATTGATCTAAAAAAGTGATGAATTATATTGAGGCACTTGTTGGTCTCTTGGGGTAGTAAAATTTTAGCATTATTATCTTGAGTTTATTTTGAAACAGAACAGAGGATTTTACAGAGTCAATTTGCTATTATACAGATGAGTGGGTCCGCCTGCTCAATCTCTCCCTTGTAACATCTCATATGTGGGCTGTTGTCATCAGAATATTTGTTTACAAGCACATGCACATGGTAACTCATTTTATCTCTTTCGTTTTTTCACCCTTATGTAAGAATTTGAGGCTTCTTCCAAAAAGTCTAAAAAGTTAACTTAAGCCTAATTTCTTGTAAACCCATCTTTTACCTCATATGTGAGATTCATTCCCACCTTTCCCGAATACCTTGTTCCTACTTCAAATGGCAGATTCATTCTTTTTGACTTACTGAATTGTGATCTCTGCTAATGGGATCTTGAGTTTGCAGGTTGATTGGTTATACTTTCTTGCTTTTGCGCTAGTCCTCATTGAGATTGTCACATATTTTGAGCTTATTCTTGGCAGCTTTATATAAAGGGAAGTTAAATTTATCGGAGAATGTATGGTGAGGATGTAAAGAAAGATTATTGAGAAGTATGAAAATTTGTTACTTTGCAAAGAAAATGTAGTTGGTGTTGTTTTGATATTTTTTTTTTTTGGCTTTTCATATAGCTCCCAAGAACAAAAACGCAAGTCTGGGTTCGTTTTCTAAATCAAAACTCTCATAGTTTCTTGTTATCTCACGAGTTTCCCCCTCAAATGTCAACTTGATTATGGTCAGAGGTAAATATGATCAAATGTCTCAAATGTCTAGTGCTTCGTTTCTAAATGCCTTAATACATATTGCTTCTGCAATTGTAGAGCAAGAAGAATTCTGATAGTGAACCGGCTAATTGAGAAACAGAGTATACTTGATGAAGAAAATCCGGACATTAGAAGTATATATGCTGAAAGGAAAGTTGTCTGAAACCTCTCCCTTCATCTAGTGAATGCTTATACGTAATATTGTACTGAACACGATGGTGCTACATTATATTTTACTTTACCCCAAGGACATGACAATTTATATGAATCTGATTAATCATATAATTTAATAATTAATTTAGTTTGAATGATTATTAAAAGAAAAATATTAATTATTTCTTCCATCGCTCATAAACGTGGCCTAATAGGCTGAGTCAAGAAAAATATTATCTTGTCTACCCCTAGCCATACTCCAAAACAATTGGACCAAAGAAAGCGTTAAACTTCATCTTCCATGACTAATTAATTGTTGCTTTCCCATAAGAAAATACTTGAATTCTACAATTATAATTCAACATTAAATTTCAAGTAAAAGTCGCACAACATGACCACTACCCTATTTTTCTATTAATCAAACTTATTAATACTTTCGTCTCATAAAAATAAAAATAGGCCCTGTCTCTATTTTTATTTATCTCACATTATGATCCACTTATATAAACGAGTTTGAACAATTAATTTATTTTTTAAATATACCCTTAGTCCAACTACCAGTAAATTTGTAGTGTATTAAATTAAATTAGTCTTGAATAAAAGTATATTAAGGAATTAAGTGTAAATTTTATATTTCCAACTATATTATTTATATTTTTTAATTCACGAGATTAGTTGATATGTGCCTATTTTTATGGGACGAATGTAGTATTATCTATATTGAATTAAATTTTTTTTTCCCAAAAGGATCAAATTAAATTTTTGTGCCTTTAATATATACACATATACACAAAGATAGTGATGATTCAAGTAGGTCACCAATCGACTACGAACGGTGACACTCAACATGCTGCCCGGCCCGACCACCAGAATGAATTATAAAACTTGTAATAATAATCATAACACTCAACAATAATATACTACTATTTTATAGCACAATAATACAATACAATTACTCATTGTCGCACCAATATTGACGGTTTCCATTGCGGTCCCAAATAAATATAGCCCAACACTTTTTTTGTTTAAGAGTCAAATCCTACATTTAATAATTCAAAAAGCAAAAGTCAAGAATTAGAACCCAAATTTCACTTACAAATTAGAAAAAAACCAAGTCAAACGTCAAGGTTTTTTCTTCTTACTCATTAAAGAAGGCAGTTATACTAAAATAGAGTTGTTAAACTAATACATCCACGACTTCAAAATATATTTTAACAATTCATTTTATCTTTACTATTTCGAATCTTACAATATACAATCAAATGAACAACAAAAATCTTATAATAAGATTTTTCATTTAAGTCTTAACAAAGTGTAATCGTTAAATAACATGACATATGTACATATTAGAAAAAAGATACACGCAACAAGTCAAGTGGCGGGTCGTTTCGTCTTAGAAAACTTTCCCGCTATAATTGTATTTTTATTTATTAACTTAATTTCCATTGCTTTGACAGTTACCTACCACACAGAAGAAACCGTTTCAACTCCCTCCATCCATAAAACAGGACTCACACACCCACTCCAACAACCAGTTGAAAGAAAAACCATCTTCTCCACTTCAAATTTTTCAAAAATTTCAATCCAAATTCTTTATATATATACTGTATACACACACAAAACCTAATTACAAGTTCATTGCCAAAAGATTCAGAGACTTCGGACCAAAAAAACCCGAACCTATGTCGCGAATCAACTCATCATCAATAGTATTGGCTGATGCCATTTGTGGGTATTGTTCATTGTTCTTGGCACTAATGTTGGTTCTAAGCTGCTGTGAGTCGAGTGACGGGGAATATGCGGTGCCACGGGCGCAGGCGGATCGAGTGGAGATCTGGCCTCCGTGTGACGAAATTTACGTCGTGAGAGAAGGGGAGACTTTGCATACTATAAGTGAAAAATGTGGCGATCCTTACATTGTTGAGGAGAATCCACATATTCAAGATCCTGATGATGTTTTTCCAGGCTTGGTCATCAAGATTACACCTTACAAGGACCGGTCGAGGTCTTAGAGTTGGCCGAATTAATCAAGAATAAATGTCTTGATCACTTTGTGTTTCTAGTTTTAATGTTTCTGATAGTCTTAGGTTTCACTTCGTGTTTCTAGTTTTATTGTTTCTGATAGTCCTAGGTTTTTGTTTACCTAATCACAAAAAGGTTATGCACGGACCCTTCTGTGCCGTTTTGCTGTTCACTTCTTGTTGATAGGGAGAAGAATGTAATTTCACTTCTTGAAGATGAAATTACTTCATGTACATGTAAGTCATTTATCTACTAATACTCGAGTTTTCATCTCTGTTATAAGCTTCACTTATTATTATACACCAACAATAAAACGGTTGAGATATTGTTTTTTATATATATCTTTCTTTACAGAACAACAAAAGGGCACTGTCTCATCGAGTGCCTCTTAAATAGTTGCAAAACAGTAAGAGGAATGAAAGATATGGTGTTCCATCTCTATAAACATTTTTGAGTATAAGTGGTAGCTTAAACTTCTTCCCCTGGTCCACAATATTGTAGAATTGACGGGTAGAATCGCTAGATTAGATGGGCAATGAGGATTGTCTCTTTTCCCCTTTTTTTTTTTAAGACCTTCAAATCAGCATAATATTGATAAAATAAGAAAGGGGCAAAGAGTTGAGGGTTAAATACACACAATCAAGTACCGGAAGTCCGGAACCGAAAGTTTATGAATAACACAAGGTAAGAGCAAAAAAAAAAAAAAATTGTCTCTTTTAGAAAGGAGTAATTTTTGGGATAAGGAAATTCTGCATTAAAACGTATATTTCACGTTTTTTCTTCCAAGGTATAAACATCAGATGGGGATACGGTTGGAGTTTGTCTCCTAAACTCACGAATCTTGATGGATTCTTCTAATATCCAAGCAGAAGCCCAAAAAGAAAAAAGTGTATGTCCATCTATTAAGGATTGGGCCTGGAGTCAAAGACTTATCGAAATGAGTGACACCAGAAGCCCAGGAAAGTCAAAATAGGACTAGGACTTAGTGGGGCGCTCATCTACGTGATTTTGATCAAGAGAGACTTGGTGTCTCTTGCACCCTTCGTTTTCTACACATAAATTTACACGTGGGTTCATGTGTAAAATAAAGACGTACATGTGATTCCATGTCATGTGAATAAACTAGTGGAAGAAGATGCGCTATATAAGATAGGCGTACCCAGTCAGACGTGTGCTCTTCCGATCTCAGTGGCCGCCAACGAAATTTCAATTTTTTTAATTTTTTCATTTAATTTGTTTTTGTTCTCTTTTAATTGAGTTGAGGAGATTGAATGAAATGATATTATGTAAAGACATCAAAGAAGGAAGACAAAGTATCTCATTCTATAGTTTATCCATGAAGAATATAACAAAATTAAGTTTTATTATATAGAAAAATTATCGTAAAAAAATATGAGTACATAATTTTTCTTATCTATTTCAGTTAGCTAGGTTATGGTACAGACCAAATGAGGTAGTAAGAAGAGAGTCGAAAAAATTATATATGAAGCGTTCAATTTATACCTTAAATAAATGTGATTAGAATAACCAATTCATTCGATAATATCTTTATTATTATATATCGCATCTTTAGAAGAAATTTTACTCAATTACTTGTGCCCCCACTAAATTTTTGAGTTGACTCTGCCACTAGGTATACCAGTGTTTTTAAGACGGTCTAACTATGGAGAGCTTGACTCTCCCTTATGGAGTGGAAATTGTCATATGACCGGGCCTCAATCCCCTAACCTCCAATCACATACAGCCACGTGGCAGTTTCCACTTCATAAGGGGAGAACTAAGCTCTCCTTAGAAAAATCACGTTTTTAAGATAAAAACTACTAATCTATAGGGACTTGCTCCTTTGAAGAGATAAGCTCAAACGCTTAAACTAATTAACCATACTTTTGAAATCAGGAGCGACTATTAATCTTATAGTTGCAAAACTAATAGTACAAACAACAAAACGATACAAAATAAGTCCAATAGTAAATTCACAAAAATTCAATCATAAATTACATTTAATAGCATCTTATTTGACACTATACGCAACCCACGACCATTTTCCACACCAATGCATGGTCATGAGTTATTATGACATTATTTTTACGATATGAATGACTCTAAGATTATTTCTAACAAGAAATTTTATTTTGTCTGTGTGCATTCACACAAAATAAAATTTTTGATTATCTTTTGATAAAGTGGCACTAATAAAACGAGGATGGGGATGCGCTTATTCTTGATGAGTATCTCAAGTGAGAAAAGTTGGTGTTAAGTTTAACAATAATAACAACAATAATAGTAATAATATTATTATTATATTAATATTATTATATTACTATTATATGAGTTGCATATATTCTTGGGAAAAATCAATCTTCCCCACAAATAATGCAGCCACGCAGCAGAAATCAAAAGTACAAATCGAAACACATAAGAGGAAAAACATAAAATTGAACGTGACTCAATAAAACGTAAACAATCACGATAAGAGACTCTCTATTAATATTATACAATAACGTGTTTTCTAAACAAAATTAGTTCAATAAAAAAATAATGTACAGCAATACCTCCATTTATTGATAAAGAAATTTCATACGATAACATGTTTTCTTTATCATATTACTCTTCCCCTAAACAAATCTACCGCAGTCAGAGGAATAATGAATACAATACCTCTGTTTGTACCCGTTTTCTTTTGATATCTCTAGTTTTCTTCTGTCAACGGACTACAATAGACTATTCCCGAGTTTTTCTACAAAAAGAACGGTCCTCCCTCTCAAGGAGAGGATCAATCCTACATGGCTGCAATTTGGACAAAAAAAAGGGGCCCATGAACTAATTAGAGCCCACTTCCCCCAACCAAAAACAGCTGGCCCTTCCAGAAAAATTTAAACCCACATTTTCAGCCTTAACCCACCCCCACCCCAAAACCCCCGGGGGGCGATCCGCGATTTTCATAAGCACGATACAAACCACTCTGACCCGCACACGAACTCAGCGCGTTGCTCCTACCCCAAGGACCACCGGCAGTTTCCTCCGTCCATCGTCATCGTGCACCACCCGCCGTCCACCGCCCGCCGGTTGTCCACGTTGAAGTTCCCCAACCCCGCTTCAAATCAGCACAGTTAGCGCCGCCAACCATTCTTCGAATCAACAACCATTTTTGTAAGGCAATTTCCTGTGCAAGTTCGATTTTTGGATATGTTTTGTTGAATTTTGGTGTATTTTGGTTAAGACGTTGTGTTGTTTAATGGGTCATTTGGTTTCCTGTGTTCCAATCCGCCATTGATGTGGTGGGTATAAGCCAACAATGCACATTTCTCTATTTCTTTTGAGATATGTGTTCAAGTAATTTTCAATTTCTTTATAGAGAGAGAGCGGAGAGATAATGCTCCTTTGAATAAAGTTGTTTATGAAACAAAAAATCTCAAATCCCTGGTTTTTAAGTTGACTTGCATGTTGCAACATTCCTTAATTTAGAACGAGTTTAGTTACATACACAAGGCCCGCATGCTCAATGAAAAAAATTTGTTATCTTGCATGTGAATTACCCCATGAATTCTGATAAATCTTATCAGCTCTCTATATATCATCCTCGAGCTTCTGGTTTTTGGATGTTTATAGACATGGTTGTTACTTATTCTGTAACCCTTAAAGCAGGTAATTGTGTTTTATTTATGTAGATTGGATCTCAAATATCACAATCCATTTTGGTTGAATTACATGTAGTTCCAATTTTATGACTTGTGTGTTTTTTAATTCTATTTGCCTGCTAAGTTTTAATTGTCTAGACTCATGTCCATGTGATTATTAACTACTTATTCTTGTTATTTTTTCCAGGCCAAAGTATGTCCTTACATCATCATTATCTCAAAGACTTGGGGTGAACACTCATTTCTCTAATTAAATTTAGAGATTTGATAGCAGGGTACACAAATCGGCAAAGGTGAAGCGTGTTTGGGACTGTTGGAATTTTTCAGACTTTCTGTCAAGAGTTAAAATTGATAACATTTCTTTTTCCACATAGAAGATGTATTTTCAATTTGGTATTATCACCTTTTAAAGCATCCTTAACAAGATACCATCTATATTTTGAACTTTGAATGAAAAAATGTTCAAAGTTGTTGAAAATGATGTCATCTGTCAAGTGCTACTACATGACGGTTAGATGCTTGTGTTTAACAATAAAATGACATAGGGAAAGAACAAAACTATGAACTATTTATTGACGTTGTTAGTCAATGCAGCGATGAGTACATAGTTCAACTGTAATGTATAGAGGCTGAAAATTGAATAACATATAGTGATTTATAGTTCTCTTTTCTCCGCTCTCAAATTTCCTTGTTAGTTCTTCGATCCTTTGGGGTTCACCACATTTGCCATCCACTGAGACAAGTTTGCAATGCTAGCAGCTCTAGTGTTGTTGATGATTCTCTTTTTTGCTTCTTCTAAATGTATTTTTTTGCCTTCTTCATTACATTGGATTCCCCAAAACATGGTCAAACACCATATATATTCTCTACTAAAGGACAACCATGTCTAAACATGGGGAAAAGAAATGCAACTACAAGCAAAGAAATGAAAAAAAAAAAGTGGACTATGAGTGAAGAGAAAAAAGCTAAATAGACAAACAGCCACATTCAACTTTACAATCATGTCCACTTATTTCAAGTCTCATATAAACGATAAGATCAACACCTAATAACAAAAGAAGAAATAATTTCATACAAAAGATAATCAGTCCCTAAATCGAACGGCAATGCAACAACTTGTGAAGAGTGATAGTATGTTTTTTAGCCACTTCTTCTGGTAATACTGCTATTCATCAAATTTCCATTTATCTCAGCTAGAGTGCCATTATGAACGAATTAATACACATAGAGATCATAAAGTTATCATTTTGTTAGTAATGTAACAAATATTTTTTGAAGATGTAATCAATCCGATACATGCATACACAAAAATAAAGCAGATTTCTTGCCACAAATGCCCTTATCAGCCGCCGTCAAGTTCTTGTATTCACACGATCATGTTCATTTGAGATTCACAATCTTGTATTCACATGACCAATTTCATTTGACATTCAGAATCACTTTTATATTTCAATTCGCTATTTTTTCTTGTTGCTCCAGCTGTCCTAACAGTTTAGACAAATTACACCAGTAAACCAAAAGATTCTTGTTCGTGTAAAATGTGTGTTGAAATCCGCAAGTGTACGGGTCGAACAAATACTATAGTGGACAATGAGTTCGAGTTATCGTTCCCACAATGATCAGATTGAATACCGAAATTATTAGTTCTTAATTTATTTAAATGATCAAATCTTTTGTGTTTGAGAAAATAGAATAAATAAAAAAGTAAATAAAATTAAAAAAATAAACTATATACAAAGATTTAGAGGGAAAACAAATGATGGATATGTGTCAAGACTCACGACTTCACTATAGTTAGACCACCTAGTTTAGCGACAATCACTCTATGCTAACGATCGAATCTCATGAAATTAACTAACTACTCCTCTCGAAGCTAGCTAATTCTACAAAATTAGGCTCCCTCATCTCTCTCTAAATGAGCGCATTAACAACACTCTTAAGTGCATTAATCAACAAGAGATTCATGTAAACCTCTCCGAAGTTCACCCTGCGTGATCGCACCAACCACAAACAAATCTCTTTGTTTTGTCTAAATTAATGATTCTTATTGCATAAGCTAACTAAAATATTCCTCTCTCGAGTACAATAAAAGTCTATACACTCATTCATCAATTGGCCACATAGATGAAGATAAAACAATATACTAATAAGAATTTAACATAAGAATTAATTGCATAAATTAGGCATGAAAAACATAACTATGGTCTCAACTAGGTTACATCGTTCGTCCTAACTTAAAATCAATTACACATCATGAATGAAAAATACAAATAAAATAGAGCGCATAACCCAGGTAATTAGCTATTGAATAAGATGAAGAAGTCTTGCACCAAGTTTTTCCTTCTTGAATTTCGAACCGGATTCCCAAGCCTTCGAAGGTACTGTGTTTTTCCTCCCCTTCTCTGTAGTGTTTTCTATATTATGTAATTCCTCTCTCCCATAATACTGGGTTCGACACCCTTTTATAAGGTCTAAAAGACCTAAGAAAAGAGGTAAAATTCGTGCACAAGTTTCGTCATAAAAAGAGTTCAGATTAAAATAGGAAATTAGCAAAATTCCCGAAAATTTGGCCATGCGGCCGTATAGAGGATCCATGCGGCCGCACACTTCTAATGGCACTTGAAACGAGCCATACGGCTAGGCCATGCGGCCGCACGGATGGCCGCATGCACAAGCTGCCTATATTCTGCTCCCGTATGCGGCCACGTGGGTGGGCCACCCACGTGGCCGCATGCATTCATGACTCATCATCCTTTACCTTTCAAACTCGTTCGTTTTGGTCCCGAATCTTCATAATTCGTGCAACATTATCTAAAATCGTCCATTTTGACTTCCTCTTGAATTTAACCTACAATTTACTAAATTAAATGTAAATACGAACTTTTAAATATATTATCACATAATTAACAATACATTTAAGGGATGTAAACATCACAAATCAATGTCTATCAATTCTAATATCAAATCCAAGTACATCTAGTTATTGTGATCTCTCCCACAAGCATTCCAACAGTTCTCCAAATGCTCTAGCACACAGTGTCTACTCAAATGTTCCTTTGATAAGACTTTCAAAAAGTGGTCAAAGCAACTTAAAAATAAATTAATGTTTTCTGGGGAAATTTAATCAATCTTGGTTGAATTTTGTTAACAGGTGACAAAGAGAATAGTGAAGCCGGCTGAGCATTGGAAGCACTGAAATTTTGCAAATCCCTACTTCCTTTCCCCACACCCAACCCACGAAAAAAAAAAAAGAAGAAACTGAAAATTTCTTGAACACGTATCTCAAAAGAAATAGAGAAAAGTGCATTCCTGGTTTATACTCATCACATTAATGGCGGATTGGAACACAGGAAACCAAACGACCCTCTCAACAACACAACATCTTAACCAAAATACTCCAAAATTCAACAAACATGTCAAAAAATCGAACTTACACAGGAAATTACCTTACAAAAATGGTTGTCGATTCAAACAAGGGTTGGGGGCGTTAACTGTGCTAATTTGAAGAGGGGTTGGGGAGTTTTAACATGGACAATTGGCGGGCGGAGGAAGTCGCCGGTGGTTCTTGGGGGAGGAGCAACGCGCTGAATTTTGGTGTGGTGTTTCTGAAAATCGCCATCGTGACGGGTGGGGCCGGTTCTTTTTCTTTTCCTGGGGGTGGGGGTGAAGTGGGTGCTGATTTGTTGATGGGACCCATTTTTTGTCCAAATTGCAGCCATGTAGGATTGGTCCTCTCCTTGAGAGGAGGACCGTTCTTTTGCAGAAAAACTGGACTATTGACAAACTAAAAAACCAAAACATGCCCACGCGCGTGGCGGAAAGCAGGCGCCTGCATTTTTTCCTTTTTACTAATCTCTTCTCTCTCTCTTTGTTTTTCCTCACAATTTTCTTCTCTCAAGCCGCTTCTTCGCTTCTTTGGTTGCTCCAGGCCGTGGATATTTCATAATTTATTTATCCACAAATTCCATGTCCTTTACTGATTAAATTCTTTTTCTATTCTTCAACTCCAATTGCATTCTTGCTTTCACCCCCAAGAATTTAATCAGGCGCATTTACTCCATGAGTCATTCAACTTTAATAAATATTTTTGGGTAAATCCGCAATATCTCCACCTTAACTCAAAATCTTTCTCTTCACATCACGTCTTAGCAACAAAATCCTCATGCGTCATTGACCACATAATTCATCTTGTCTTGGTCAAAATTTAGTACAAGCCGAAGTTTTGTTCTACATGACTTGAAGACCACAATCCTAATACTTGGTTAACTCGATCACCATACAACTAAATGTGACTCAACCACCAACTTCATTTTTGTGGGACTCAATCAATGTAACTCCACCTCGTCACGACTTAACCGGCTGTGACTTGATCACCATAATATGATTCGTATGTGACTGGATCACCTTCACTACTCCACTTTAGTGTCAATCATTCACTAGCTCTTAAACATTCTTACATATCATCGTCAAAGTCTCAACATTTGTACCTAACTCTGATACTGTTACTGGAGAAAAATCAATTTTCCCCATAGCGGAAAACCAAAACACAAAAGCGAGAAAAGCATAACATTTAATGTGGAGAGTATGTTGGGATTGTCTTCCAACTAGAGAAAATTTGTGCAAGAGGGGTATACCTACTTCTCCATTCTGCGTCATGTGTGATAGCGAAATGGAAACCAATGATCACATCTTCTTTTCCTGTCCATTTGCTAGAGAGTGCTGGCGAGAAGCTAAGTTAGAAAACTTCATAGCTATGATATGAAGGAGTGGTTCTTCGTGACAGCAGAGTCCCATGATATCTGCCGAGTGAGTGCTGTTCTGTGGAGTATATGGAGGGAAAGAAACGCTAAATTGTGGAGAGGACACTATCACAGACCGAGACAAACTACGTAAGCTGGGCTGTCAGCCTTATATGATTGAGTGGAAGCTAAGAAACAGCTTATGCCATCAACGAGAGGAGAAGCAAATCTGGTCACTTGGAATAAACCACTAGCTGGCTATTTAAAATGCAATGTGGACACGGCTTGGAATGGCGGAGGCACGAGCACGGGTATTGGACTCATTATTCGAAATGATAGGGGAGAGTTTGTTGAATGTAAAATGAAAGTGTTGGCTGGGGCGTCTTCAGCTAGGGAGACTGAAATTCTAGGACTGAGAAATGCCATCCAGTGGCTTATCAATTTGGGGTTCAACATGGCTATCTTTGAGATGGATGCAAAGGAAGTTGTGATTGCCATCAACTCAGATGACAAAGATGACTCAGAGTTTGGCATGTTGGTGCAAAACTGTAAGATGCTACTACAGCAAAGGAATCGGTTTGATGTTCAATTTGTTAGTCGGCAAGCCAATATACATACATTAGCTAAAAAAGCTTTCGCTAGTTCTTCCTCTTGCTTGTATTGAGAGATTCATGATTGGCTCACTAGAGTATTCTCATACGATGGAAACAATTTTCTGAGATTGAATGAGAATTAAGTTTTCCATTTAAAAAATAAATAAATAAACCACTAGCAATTATAGAAAGAGATTTTTTATTGGTAAAGAAATTTCATAAAATAACACGCTTTCTTTATCCTACCAATCACTCCCTAAACAAATAGAATAGTCAAAGAACAACGTACACAATAATTACGCTCTTATTATTTTCTTTCAATCTCTCTTATTTTCTTCTATAGATCGGAAGAGCGACGCGATTCACCATGATAGTCTATTCCCAATTACTATATTTGCAAAGTTTGTCTCGACAAACAAACCACCAAAACACGCCCATGCACGTGACGGAAGACACACTTCTTCTTCTTCTTTTTTTTTTTTCCTTCCTTTTTTCCTTTTACTTTTCTCTCTCTCTTCCCTCACCGTTTTTCTCTCTATTGCTCCGTGGACCACGCCATGGGTATTTATGCTCTGTTTAATGAAAATATCATGCTCCAAATTTAGAGTTCGACCTTCAATCAAGCTACCCGCTGGATATTTATACACAAATTGCAATTCACAGACCAAATTCCAAGCTACAAGTTTCCTTTTCTTGCAACACTACTTTCCTAATTAATTTTTTTTTCTCAACCCAAGTCGTATTCTCTTCCTTTTCTCCCAGAATTTAATATCTTACACATTTTCGCTGTCCTTTTTCATTTATTCTATATTTATTTAAAAACGTACGGGGATAGGTAATTGATTCCCGCCATGTATTTGTTCGTAAACTAGATGTAGACCCCATTGGACATTAATTAATTAGAAAATGAAAATTTCGCCTTCCCATCCGTTTCACTAAAAATTTGGAGTGATCAATTGGCAACGTGGCACTATGTCAATTATATACACCAACAGCTCTAAATCTTATTAGCTTGGCACGTACATACAAAATAAAAGAATGTGAATAATGCCACATCTACAAATGTGTGTATCATTTTATTGTCCATATATTCTCTTTCTTTTAGAGTGTGCGTGATTACTAAAGATTTTCCATAGAAAATAGAGTTTTCTAGTTAAATTTCTATTTTTGTGGCGTTTGATTGACATTTTTCTAAAGAAAACATTTTCCATCTTTTGATCACGTGACTACATTTTCTTTAAAAACAAGGAAAATATTTTCCTATAAAGGGTGTATGTTTTTTGTTTTCTAAGTAATTCACACTTTTCCCCTAGAATTTCACTTTCAATCAAATGCTTTACAATTTATTTTCTATGGAATTCAATTACTGGTAATTCAATTAACGGGAAAATATTTTCCTTTCAGGTAAATTTCATGCATGTAATCAAACACACCATTAGTGTATAATAATATGGGATAAAATTGCAATTTCACCCATTTCTATAAACATATCTCTATATTCATCTTTTGACGGTATATTTTCTTGATTACTATATGAATTTATTGTTTAAAACATTCTTTTTAGAGTAAAAGATTAAGTGTAATTATATTGCCACTACGATTTTTTATTATTACACCACGTAATGTTTACATCACTATTAGATATATATTTTTTATAAATAAACCACGATTATTTTACTATAATAACATTATCCAAATTATAAAAAAAAAGGAAACAAAACAAAACGATCTGCACACCACAATTACCATTCAAGTCTTCCAATTCATTAAAACAATTGGGGGAAAATTATCCAAGTCCAAAAAACTCATTTTGGCATATAGTTTTTTAATTTTTTTAAAATTTTGTTATTTTTTATGCACGCATTAATCATCTCCATTTTTTTTTTTTAGTTTTACATATATTGAATTTTAAAATTATTCTTGAATGTTGAAAGCAGAATATGATTTGATAAGAGATTCAATACTCAAGAACCCTACGCAACCATTACATCAATTCATTTTTTGTCAGAGAAAATTAAAATAGCACCCACTCAATACTGATTTCTATCATCTTATAATTTTTATTGCAAGCATTCTAAATATCCGTTGTTTTCTTATGGAAGATTATGAAATCAGGGATTAATTTTTCATAAGGTGATATAACTTTGATTATTGGCGAAGTAAAAAAAGTAGAATAAAGAATAGCATCAGAGGTTATATTGAGTTTCATGGGGAGAGGAGAAAAAAAAGTAAATAAAAAAGTGATCACCATTGGCATCACTCTTCCGATCTAAATTGGGCTGTGAACGAGAAGAGGATAAGAGCTAGGAACCTATTCGAATTGCAAACGCTAAGGGAATTGGGATAGAGATGATTGAGGGGGAAAATGTGAATGTGGTGGAAGAAGCAAAAAATTATGTCAAATAATAATAAAGTAAGAGTATTAACTTAATTTGATTTAAGGATTTTTAAGTAAATAAAAGAAATGTGGTGTAATAAATAAATAATGTAACGCTAATATAATTATCTAAAGATAGAGCTTGTTATATAGTTTGAAGGATTATCAAATCAATACCAATTATATATTCTCATAAACAAATAAAAATAAAAGAAAGTCCATTTCTCTACCGGAAAATATATGAAAGAAATATGATCAAATGATATGTGAAAGTCGGCATTTCAAGATGCATTATTGATTATACTATGTTTTAGTTTCTAAAGCAGATAAAAGAAAGTCCATTCCTCTATGGGAGAATATATATACACTACACTTTTTAATATTAGCACTATATCTTTATTAGAGTGAAGAACCCCAATCTTTATTATTTGTAATATTTACATCCCTAATAGTTTTTACCATTTGTTTCTCAAGTTCTTTGTTTAATTATCATCTCATATTTTTAATAATGGGTATATGTTGAAAAAATTTTGTGTACTTCCCATCTAGCAAAATATATATTTCTACTTTATAGATATATAACTTTTGTATTTATTTAAAAAACTTAGAATGTTCTAACAATGAAATTTTTAAAATCAAAATATTATATGATAAAAATGTCACAGTTACTAAAAGATTAAAAATAAAAAGTATGGCATAAATAAGTTAATGATGCAAATGTAAAAATTTGTAAAAATAAGGAAACTTAATGCAATTATGCTGTGGTGTAGTTAGCAAAAGGGTTAATTTCATATTTCGTCCCTAACTTTTATAGTTAATATAGTCTGGGTCCTCAACCTTTTTTTCGACCCACTGAGTCTCCAACCTTTCAATAACTCGCACGATTGGTCATTCTTGACGGTTTCCGTCAATTTTTCCGCTAAGTCCCTAGTCAAATTATCATTTTATCCCTTATATTTTTAAATTAAAAAAATAAAAAGTTCAAAATATATATATAAATTACAAAAAGGGGGGACTTGCCATTGTGCCGCAGGTAGCAATTTGCTAAAAGCTGTCATTCCCGGTAGCAAATGGGCCTCCTTTTTATTATATATATATATATATATATATATTTGTTTTTAAAGTTTTTATTTTTTTAATTTAAAAATATAAGAGATACAATGGTAATTTAACTATGGACTTAAAAAGGAAAAATTGACGGAAACTGTTAAGAAGGACCAATAGTGTGAGTTATTGAAGGGTTGCGGATCCAACGGGTTGAATAAAAGGTTGGGGACTAGATGATACTAACTGCAAAGGTTAGGGACGGAATGTGAAATTAATCCTTAGTCCTCTATTTCAGTAATAAGTTTTCATATTTAAAAGAAAAAATTGTATTACTCCATATGCTATGTTTTCATCTCTTGAACTATTGTCCATGTCTCGGACTACAACAAAGTAACCGTGAATCTTGAGTTGTGTTGATGCTACAACAAACTCACTAAACATTGTCATGCACGTCTTTATTGTTGATTACGATGATACTATATGTACAAATACATTTTACAGACAAATTTACATATATAATAGGTAAACTTTTAATTTTATCCTTTTATTTTAGCTATTTTTTCAGTTAACATATGTTGTGAAACTATAATTTCATGTCCTTTCTGTAAGATCGGAAGTATTCATATTGATTAGATCTGTGAGATGTGGCCTAGTGCTTGCTTGGCACTTTGGTGAATTTTTTTCTGGACGAATGCGCCATTATCCATTTATTATTTATTTATTTATTTATTTATTATTGTTGGGTCCGTTTATACCATTATTGTTTAACTGGAGTTAGCTAGTCTATTTCTCCTTTTTCTGCAGAAATATGTGTGTCTTTTTGAAAGCTTAGAATATAGTGTGTTTAACTGGAGTTAGCTAGTCTATTTCTCCTTTAAATAATAATGTTTTGTAACACTATTTGTATTAAGTATATGTGATAGTATACGTAGTGTTAAATTATAAGTGAAGTTAAAGACAATAATCATGCGGATTGGTGCTCGACAACTGTTAAGCTCGTTCTTTGGTATCTTAAGCATACCCTCCACTTTGGTCTTCTTCTAATTTTTCCGCATTTTTTGACTAGGCAGATAATCTAGATATTAGGTCTTTTGCGTCTACTTTTGTTGTTTACTTAGGTCATTCGATCTCCCATTTCTTCTAAAAAGCAACACATCATTGCTCGCTCATCCACTGAAGTTGAGTATCGTGTGCTAACCTCTTGTGCTTTTGAGGTTCTATGGATTCAAAATCTTCTTAGAGAACTTTCTCTCACTTGTGACAACCTGGGTATGATATACCTCTCTCATAACCCTGTTTTCCACCATAGAACGAAACATGTGCTCATTGACTATAATTTTGTGCATAATCATGTAGAAAATGGATCCTTTCTGTTTGTTATATTCCCACAGAAGACCAACAGGCCGATTCTAACGAAATCCTTACCCACTTCTAAATTTTCAACTTTACAGGTCAAGATTGGAGTCTCTGATGGGACCTCCATTTTGCAGAGGTCTGTTAAGGAACTTAGTAGTGTTCTGTCTTCGAGTGAGAGAAGGACAAGCCTAACACTTGTGAAAACAAGCCTGCCGTGAGCCAGCCCGTGATCTTATTTTGAGAGCAGGACTTTCTATTGTTGTATTGATCTTTTACCATTACTATAACATAGTGATCTTGGAATATTGTGTAGGGATTTATGTTTTCATCGTAAAACCTATATCTTGTACTATATATTTTCTACGAATTCATCGATGAAATATACAATTCATTCTACTTTGTTATATCGTACCATATATCATTACTCTTTTTCCCCCTATGTTTTCAATTTTTTTTCCTTTAATTAAAAAATATATAATGCGGTCAAAATACGTCTATAACCGCCAACTAAAAAGTTTGTTATAGATTTGAAATTGGGTAATTGGCGCAAATGGACCCTATCGTTTACTAGCAGTGCAAAAATGGACTATATCGTTTCTTACTTGGCGATTTCAACCTTAACGTATATTATTCCTTATAAAAAGGACCTTATTGTCTTAATTTATTAATTTATGTTGTTAAAATGACATTTTTACCTTTAATTTCTTTTTTATAAAATATAATTCTTTTAAAAGTATTTTACCCTTAATTTGAAGTAAAATATTTGACAAAAAGTCATATTTTAATTAACTGATGCTTCATTTTGGTCTTTATATTGATCATCACACACCGCGGTGAAGAAGTAGAAACTTCTACTAGAAATTCTAAAAAACATTTTAGTTAATTGAAAAATCGAAAAGGTGTATTTGTTTTGTGGTGGTGGGTAGGTAAATTTATGATGTCAGTTGAATATGAGCACATCAAAATATAAATTTTTATTTTTATATTTTATTTGAAATTAAGGATAAAATACTTTTAAAAAGAATTATATTTTAGAAAAAAGAAAATATAGGTAAAAATGTCATTTTAACAACAGAAATGGATAAATTTAGAAAATAAAGTCCTTTTTACAAGGAATAGTATACGTTAAAGTTGAAATCGCCAAGTAAAAAATGATAGGGTCTATTTCTACACTACTAATAAATGATAGGGTCTATTTATGCAAATTCTCCATTTAAAATTCTCTCTAGGAAACGTGGGATACCAACCAAATTTATTATAACAAATCATTGCCAGCAAGAAACCCCTTTTTTTAATGACTTTCCCATTATCTAGTTAGGAACAGAGAAATTCACACTCCAACTCCCATATTAATTCACATCTCTACTCTCCTGTCTCCACTTGTACTTCAATCACAGTCCCCATTAAGCATTAATAATCCACTTCAGTTTCAACAACCCTCTCCTCCTACTCCTTCACAGCTCTCTCTGGAGTCCCTTCAATGGAGTTCTTGATTCTCTTCTTCCACTTCTTCCTCCTCCTCACCACAGGTTATACAGGTGGCGTCCATGCTTCATCCCACCATCACAATCGCGACCACCACCAACATGGCATCCACGAAAATCGTGAAGCGATTGGATTTCGACCCAAAAAGCTGTTTGTGTTCGGGGACTCATATGCTGATACAGGGAATATAAGGAAGTCTTTAGCAAGTTCTTGGAGTGAACCTTATGGCACCACCTTCCCCGGGAAGCCTGCCGGCCGTTTCTCCGATGGCCGGATACTCACTGATTACGTTGGTACTTAGATATTCTTCACCTTCTACCATTTTTCTATCTTTTCGCCATATAATAATGAATTAACTGGTTCATCACTATGTGCACTTTATCTTTTGCTTTCTCCTTTTTTAGCTTGAATCCATGAGTTTGCATTTTTTTTTTTATGTACGTTGGTGGGGGGCTGGTGCTGGTGCTGCCCCAGGCAGAGACACAGATGATATAATCTTGACCAGGTCAATAATTATCTAGTTTGTTCAGCTTATCATTTAATAATGTCACGTAGGCTCGTGCTAAACGCTTGAACTCTGAGCGCTACTTTCTCAAAGAATATGCACTATTGAGGATTGAGCATGAACATGGAATCCCCTTTTTCGTTTTTAATCACAATAATATGGTTTTAAAAAAAAAAATTGAAATTTGTGTTACTTTCTATGGGATATTGTCAAGTGTGGTGATGGGCAATCTTATCAAGAATGTCTTTTGTGTAATGACTAGATAAATTCTCAGTTGAGATTACCAGTGCTTTGTGGTGGGTAACTCAAGCGAGCCTTCGGCAAGCTTGCTCATCTACTTTCTAAGTATCGGTGCTAGGAACATGAGACTTTTATTTGCACGTCTCCAAAACTAAGCTCAAATCCTAATTGCATGAAAGGCCCAGCCCTCGGTTTCATAGAAATGATTAGGAAGAAAGGGCTCTAATTCCAGTGTGACAGATTGCAACTTGAGTGGTGGAACCAAATCGAGCGCAATGAAAGAAACAAAGAGTGGTTTTTTCGCTCACCATCATAGTCACAGTCTCTCATTTTCTAAGATCACTTTTCCCCACCAGCATGATTCCAAAAATCCTCTGTCCTTTCATTTGCACATCTATATTATTTAATCTCAAACGTTAATTGTTAAAACATACGAAAAGGTCTAATTTTTTGGTGCTCAAATGAATGGACAGCTGAATTCTTGGGACTCAAATCTCCAACAGCCTACACATGGATGAAGTTGGGGAAGGCAAAATGGTTCTATGGAATGAACTTTGCCTATGGAGGCAGTGGCGTGTTCGATACTTTCGGAGACTTGTTACCAAACATGACCACCCAAATCGATTTCTTTGAGAAACTCATCAATGATTCAATCTACACCAAACGGGATTTACAAAATTCTTCTGTTCTTATCAGTCTTGCTGGAAACGACTATGGTATCTTATTTAGGCAGCGGTGGCTCTTTCCAGGTAATGTAAATTTCTTATACTAAAGTAATTTATTCTTAGTTCCTAAAACTGAAGTTCAGTCAGGGAAAACAGAGGAAACAGAGTTAAAAAACATAGGACAATTACAGGGTTTGGGAAGTTTCATTCCTAAGGTGATCAATCAACTTGTGGTGAACTTAAAAAGGCTTCGCGGATTGGGAGCAAGAAAAATAGTTGTGACATCGTTGGAACCATTGGGATGTCTCCCACGAACCACAGTGACGACTTCCTTCCAACAATGCAATGTAACTGAAAATATGGCTGTGAGTTACCATAATATGCTATTGCGGCAAGCTGTGGCAAAGTTGAACAAACAAACCCGAGATCCTACAATATTTATCCTCGATCTCTTCAGCTCTTTCACTGCTGTAATCACGCACAAACAAGATTACTCAGGTAAAAACTGCTTTGGATCCTCCACAAAAAGAGAAATATTTTTTTTCAATTTTTTTCTTCTCCTTTTGAATGTGTATTTTATCTGTCACCACTTAATTTTTGATGCAGGAAATTTGAAGTTTGAGACCCCATTGAAGCCGTGTTGTACGGGCATAAGCAGTGGCTACTTTTGTGGAAATGTAGATGAAAAAGGCGCCAAAATGTATACTGTGTGTGAAGATCCGAAGTCCATGTTCTTCTGGGACGGATCACATCCCACAGAGGCCGGATGGCTTGCAGTATATGTGTCGTTGAGGTCGAGTTTTGAAAAAATTTTTAAATATTAGTAGGCTATGATATTAGTTACCCTTCAAATTTTTATCTTGTTTTCATTTAATTTTAATTTTAATTTATTTTAGTAGTGCGAAACATGGTTTTGTCAGTCTTCAATTTATGTCATGCAATGGTAGGATTCTTGTTGTGTGACCACCTATATAATAAAAGGGTATTGTAAACCTACTCTTGTATTCCAGTGATTGGTGAAACTTGGGCCGCTGTTTTACCAGATTCGGAAAATGGATATATGTTATTGTGGCAATTTGGGGAAAATTTGGAGGAGATGTTTTGCCTGAAAGATATATATGAGCACGATTGAAATATTTCTAGCGCTTTTGGGTCCTATATGAATGCATGTATTTACGTCATGTAGATTTGAAAATTTACCATGCATAGATGCACCTACATATGACGGAAGGTGTCGTAACCAGTTTGTGAACTCGATATCCTTAGATTGCTAGAAGTTTAGAACATCTCCCACGCTCAATTTTGAGACATTGTTGATCGATGAAAAAGGATGACACATAATATTGAATGAGTCCATGTGTTTCCCTTTTTTTTTTTTAAGTTTTCATTATCATTTCCAAACATCTTTCTAAATCTCCACATCCACCTAAACATTTCCTACTAGTATTTTATCATTATTTTTAACTAGATTCTCACCCTGCGTTACACGAGAAGATTATATATCAAATTATTTAGAAAAAATAAATAATACAAAATTTTATAATTTTTTTTGAATGGTTAAATTTCATAAGGTCGTGTTACCCAATAAATTTTACTTGGAAATCAATATCAAAATTGAAGAAATCAAATAGATAGAATAAGAAAAATGAGTATAAGAAGAAAACTTGCCAAATTTATTCTCATGTACAGCTATATATTTTCTTAATTCATTCCCGCACTATTTTCTTAACTCTTAAGTTAGTGATCTCAATGTCGCTAGTCATATACACACAACCTCTACCTTCTTCTTAGCCTCTAAAATTAAATTAGATACAAGTAGAATACCCACTTCGAATAAAATAAATGAGCTCCATTAGATGTAGTTGAAAAAAAAAATTGTTCTTGTCTTCAATACGCTCTTCCGATCTCGTAAACCCGTTCCGTCACTAAATGCAATTTCACAATCATAAGTAGAGGAGAAATGCCCTACCGGCAAATTCAGTTTTGTAGTTGCATCCTATTCGGTAGAGTTGAGCCATAAATTTCTTGCAATAACTCATGACTATTCAAAGTCTCTTCATTTCCAATTGCATCTCCGATGTTAGATGG